>VZRH01003107.1:720616-746621 GCA_013397555.1 Urocynchramus pylzowi
TTTCAGCTTCCCAGGAGGAAAATCTCTAGGGAAAAATTCATGCCCAGAGAATGTGGATGCCACATGACACCATGCATTCTGCAGGCACATGCCACAGCCCACAGCTCAAGTCCATCCTATCTCTCTCTCCCCACAGTTAACTTCAAGGCATTCACAGCCAGTGATTCCTGAGGGAAAGACACACTCCCGAGGCACCCTGACAGCTGAATCCCTACAAACTGGGCATTCAGCAAATCCCTCTGTCTGTGCTACTGTGCACCAACAAGGTAGAAAATCAAAAAAATGTCCTCTATCCCATACTCCATCCCCTACACACAGCCACAGAAACATTTGGGTTGCAGATCAAGATCACTGAGTCCAGGCTCTGACTGATCACCCTGCTGCCAGCCCCACCGTGGCACTGTGTGCCATGTCCAGCCATTTCCTGAACACCTGCAGGGGTGGTGGCTCCACCAGCTCCCTGGGTGTCGGAATCCAAGACATTCCTCTCCGTGCCCCAAACCCCCACAGGGGTCTGGGCAGCCCTGGCAGGAAGCCAGAAACACTTGGGGCTTTGATTTCAGCCCATGGGACAAATTACCAGCCTTATATGAGGAATCACAAGTCACAAAAGTTTAGACAGCACAGTAGCAGTAGTCATAGGGTGAAAGGAGAAAATTTGGGATTTGGTACAGGGGGGTCTAAAATCCTAAGATGGAGGGATTGGGGCGTGCCCTGTCCTTCTTCCTTCTTCTTCCTAACATCCATCTTTTAGGTGATGCTGGCATTTTTAGATTGGTTCAGAGTAGAAAGTCACTGTCTAACACAGGTGTTAGGGATTGGCACACAATTGTAAATATCTAATATGTAGTTCATAGTATAAAAGATAGCACCAGCCCCGTGGGAGGCAGTGCGCCTTGGACTGACCTGCTGGCCAGAGCTCGGGGGTCAGACAGAAAATATTTTAGATAAGAGACAATAAACATCACTGAGAACACGAGCAGAAGACTCCTGACTCCTTCTTGGACAGCTGGGTTGGGAAAAGCAGCTTCCACCAACATCTGGGGTCATCTCCAGCAGAGAAGACCCTGACACCTGGGCAGCCCCTTCCAATGTTTAACAACAGTTTCCATGAAGGAATTTCTATCCCCTAGTGTGGTAACCCCATAATAAATATTCTGCTGCAGTTGGTTCTCTTCAGGATTCTCTAGGAAGAGGAGAAGGCTGATTTGTACAGTCTCATCCAGCCCCAGTGGGAGGGACTGGAGACCAGTGCATAGCACAGGCAGAGGTGTTTCAGGCTGCTGGCACACCTGCCCTCTCCCTCCAGCTGTGCTTCTGGGCTCATCCAACACCAACACCTCCCTAGGCCTGGGTCCAAACCTCTTTGAGACTTCTGGTTTCTCTTCAAATGCAGGTGTTGGCAGCAGTGCAGCTCAGAGCTGAGGGACACCAAGAGCCAGGAGCCCAGGACAGCACTGCCCAGCCCCTCCACAGGGGAAGGCACCTCCAGAGCTACTCTGGAGTCTCACCAAGGAAGCTTTGGGCTTGATGTGCAGCAGAAAAGGGGGATTTGATCAGCCTGAGCTGAGTCCATTGTACTGGCATTTCCATGTGCCATATATACAAAAAAACAAAACAAAACAAAACCCTGTAAAATATATGTCAGTGACATTTGCAGCGTTCTGAAGTTTAAGTCACCAATTATTCAGCCAGTCCCTTGTTTATTGCCTCAATAACCCACCAAGGGAAGGTGAAAGGGTAACCAATGAAAACACTGAATATTAAAAAGGTTAAAGTGCCTTGAAAGTTTGTGGTTTTGCTACTGACTACACTGAGGATATAAATGGTGTTGTCTTGGTCTCATGACAATGACAAGAAAGCAGGACTTGTTCTTATGGTAAAAACTCTACAGGAAATCAAGTGTTGCAAATTTAAATCTTTCTGTTTGCAATCTGCAGGGTTTCCAAATGTCATAAATCCGGGTGAGATGATTCAATGGCCCCCAGTTATAATTCAGATGACTGATCTCCATATTGATTGCATTTCTCATAGATGTAGTTTTAATTTTGAACATGTTATTTGGTATCTTAATGCCATATTATCTATCCACCATGGTTAAACAGATACAGTGAATAATGCATTCCCATTTGACTGTCTTTGATCATTCCATTTTTGTTTCAAAGCTGGCACAGAAGAGCTGCTTAAGGTACAGAGCTCAAAAGACACTCTAAATCTAAATGATGGACACTTGATGAGGCACAAAGCCTGCAGGACGTGCTCCCTACAAGGACACACAGTGCTCAGGGCTGCAGATTTTTTTACATTATTATTATTAATCACTCACCTAGGAAAGTGTATTGAAACTAATTATCTCAACTACTCCTTAGAAAAACAACCTTAGAGATCTTATCTGCTGAGGACAGAAAAATTGGTTAATTAATATAAGTCCTGTGGAACTTTAAAGCAAATGAAACAAATGTAGTGAAGTTTTGCAAGAATTTTGATTAGATTCAGTTGTACTTTTTCCTGTCAAAGAAATCAGAAACAAAATAAGTTCTAATAGAAACATAAGATTGTTACTTACAGTTTAATCATTTCTGTTTAATTACATATTTAAGATGAAATATTTAATGACTATTTCATTTATATTCCAGGAAGTAATATCATGTGCTCCTACCAGCTTAGCTGAAAATGGTAAAAACCTGTAATCTCAGGCTTTGATACTTGAAAGTCACTTAACAGTCTGACTACTCTAACCCTACACACCATACCAGTGTTAAACGGATTACAGGTAATGAAAAGAATTAAAGAATTAATTTTCAGTGAGAAATCCTACTGGAATGTGAGAGCTGTAATGACAAACTGATGCTAATCAATGTATTTTATTCCATCTTAAACGGTCAGCAGGTGTAAGACGACTGAAAAGATGTGAATAAAATTATGGGTAATTTTTCAAAGTACCTTGATTGTTAGTATGATAGGTCCAATTAAAGAGATTAATTTAAAAAGCAAAAGATTTTGTCCTAAAATGTATTTTAGCCCTTTTTAATATTTAACAATAGAGGACATAGAAGGAAATCCATGCACTAGAGAGCTGTGAGTTCATTCTAAAAGCAATGCATTCCCTAAGAGTGAGCAGCAGTTGAATGTATTGCCCCTAAGTGCTGCTGCTGGAGGACCAGGTCACAGCAGAGAGGATCTGATCAATATTTTTAGGCTGCTATACAGCAGTGCTGGAACAACTATCAAAACATTGTGGCCACCCCTCATACCCACATTTTCAAAATAAATATTTTAAATATGTGAAAATATTTCAGAGAAGAAAACTGCATTCAAAGGCTGGGTTAAAGTCTTTGGAGAGAAAAGGGATTTTAAAAAAATATGAGATAGATCAGCTCAGGGGAGAAAAATACCTGCTCCTGAAGAACTCTAATTTTGTCAAAGGCGGCATAGCAAGAAACTCTGGGAGGAAGTCACACCTGACAAATGCAAACTCTGCTTCAGCAGTGAGGGTAATTAACTAGTGAAAAAAGAAATAAAAAAGAACAAAAATCTGGAAACCATTGCTTGATTTGTGTCTTTTTGTCAGGAGTCTGGAAGCTGGGCAGAGACAGATTACCCAGTGTGATCATGACTAGAAAATACAAGATACAAAAAAAGCTTCCTCTGATGTTCACTTCCATGGAAGAGAAAATTCATCGAGTGAAGACAGGGGTTATACAAAGGATCTTATAATTGTATGAACCACAGCATTTTGGACAGCCAGTGTGGATGACACACAACTGCAGCATGCTTTTAGAGCAGAGGTAAGCCTGTACATTTTCCTGTCAAACTGGTTTTGACTAAATTAACACAGTGCATGAAAGGAACAGTTTTTTCTCCTCCAAAAACAACTTCCACATCCTGAAATCGCTCAAGCAGAGAAAAACAAAGAATTAGGAAGTACAGCTAATATAACACATCCCAAAAGTCAGCCAGGCAGTCTCAGCTTCCTGATGGACACTATCCTGCCCTTCCAGGTGGAGTGTCAGTCCAGCTGTCTGAGGCATCAGTCAAGGGTGCAGGTGGAGAGGATGAAGCTTCTACTTTTCACCTTTTCTCCAGAAAAGTGCTCCCACGAGGGGAATGGCTGAGGGAGCTGGGGGTGCCCAGCCTGGAGAAAAGGAGGCTCAGGGGTGACCTCAGCACTCCCTACAGCTCCTGAGAGGTGGCTGTGCTCAGCTGGGGTTGGGCTCTTTCTCCAGGCAGCACTGACAGAGCCAGAGGACACAGCCTCAAGCTGTGCCAAGGGAAATATGGGTTGGATGTTAGGAAAAAGTTTTTTACAGAAAGGGTGATAAAGTTGTGGAATGGCTGCCCAGGGAGGTGGTGGAGTCACCATCCCTGGGTGTGTTTAACAAAGCCTGGATGTGGCACTGGGGGCCAGGGTTTATTGAGGTGTTNGATGTGGCACTGGGTGCCAGGGTTTAGGTGAGGTGTTGGGGCTGGGTTGGACTCCATGATCTTGAAGGTCTCTTCCAACCTGGTCATTCTGTGATTCTGTGAAGATGCTGCTATGTTGGGAGCCAGGACAGATAACCCCCACTTCAGCTTCTCAGCCCCCCCAAAAAAAAGCCAGTTACATGGGGTCTGCTGCTACAGGTCTTGATGCCTTTTTGGGCTACCTGAAAACAGAGGCCAGACAAAATCAAGGGAATAAAAAGCAGCTATATTTATGGAAGGGCCTTCAGGTACATTTTGGGCAGACAAAGCCTCCCAGGGGCTACACCCAAAAATGGACTATGGGTCATGGGTTTGCACACTTTTATAAATTTGGTCCATTTGCATATTGGGAGTTAATCTTCCAATTACAGCTTCAGGTAATGAAGTCATTTACCCCAAGTTTGCTACCCCCAAATCACTTTTGTTTCCATCTCTCGGGGCCTGAGGCAGTGAGGTGTCCTTGATTGCCAGGCCTGGAGAGGAATTGTTGTGTCTGCCCAAAATGGGAAAGCAGCAGCTCACACTGTACATGGAGTTTAGAGTTATACATTGAAGAACTTCATGGAGTGTCACTGTCCCTGCCACACAGAGCCCACCCACTCCCAGCAATTTCAGGAGTTCAGGTCCAGCATTCAAGAGCGACTGAAAAGGCTCATTTGCACCAGGTTTGACTGAAGTTACCCCTCTAAAACAGGTATAATTTATCTCTATAACATACAGGACCACAGCCTTACCACTAACTGCACTATTTTACACAGCACTGAAATCCCTAATTAATTAGAGATTTGGACAGCAGATTTAAATTCTCAAACATTATAAAAAACCTGACATAGGCTCCAAAATCAGTTAAATTTGACTATGTTAAATGCTGCAGTATCTTGAAATATTGATTACATCATTATTTATGCCAAGGCATATCTGCAGAAGGCTGAGAACTCAGGAATACTCCACAAAGGAATACTCCACAAAGCCCTCCATCAGTCTGACAGAGGTCTGTAGCTGTCTCTCATGCTCTTCTTTAGCACAAAAAGTAACACACCCTGAAAGGCACCCACTCATCACTGGTTGTGCCTGACAGGAGGCCTCTGAGGAGTCCACAGCAGCTGATGCAGGGAGGATCCAAATACACATTCCCAGGGCAGCAGCATGCCTGCTTTGTCTAGAGGCACAAAGCTGCATAAAAGGCATTAAATGCACATGGCTGAGCTAGAAGAGAAAAGCATAGGGATGATGCAGGTTTGCAGTGTCTCAGGAGAAAGGTTTCAAGGGTAAAATCACAAGTTTTCCTATCACCAGCACAGCACCTGCTGCTAAATGAGCATTTATTTTTGTGCCCAGTGGTTTGGGGTGTGGTGACTGTGCTGGATGAGCACTCACCATCAGTGTGGGGAGCTCCTCACTATGGGGAGTGTCCTGTTCTGTGCTGCACTGCATCATTTTAATCAGTGTCCTGCTGCTTTGTCAAGCATACTAAAGCACCAGCTCTAAGCTCTTCAGCTCAAGTTACACTGTGCACACAACACAGGAACAGATATCCAGGTACAACCTGCAGCTGGTGTGATGGGAGTGAAGACAGCCTGCAGTGGACAGCTCATCTCTGTAGCAGAAGATAATTTACAAGTCAAGAAAAGATACCAAGTTTTTCCTTACTAATGAAATAAAAGCACAAGTTAACACAGGTCAGCTCTTGTTTAAGTGAATGTTTTATTTTATTTTATTTTATTTTATTTTATTTTATTTTATTTTATTTTATTTTATTTTATTTTATTTTATTTTTTAATTTTATGATAAGGCTGATTTAGGAATGCAAAGGGCTCCTATGACAGAGGTGTAGAAAGGACTGCTTAAAAACAATGATTCAGAGTTAACTACGTGCAAGGCTGCAGTTAAGCACATGCAAATAGTTTTATCTTGAACATCAAGACTATCCCCTGTCCATTTTAGAATTACAGTTCCATAAATCAGTCAAAAGACCATCTGAGAAAATATGAATAACAATGGACTGGGGAGGAACCTCCAAAAGTCCAAGGTGTAAGCTCTGCTTCTATTAATCTTGCCCTTTCTTGCTCAAACTTCACCATATTGTTCCCAATTTCCACTGGCTGGTTCAAATCAAAGCAAAAGCAGCTTCTAGCTCTTCTCTGTCAGCCTTGAGACTAGAAGCTCCTAGAATGTGAGACTGAAGGCTCCCCTTTCCCAACATCCTCCTGTGGTGAAATCAAGAGGCATTTGCAAGACTGAAACACATTGTGGTGTTTTCTGTTCTGACAAATGGTTTCTCTCAGTGATGTTCTGGCCTGAAAGAGCACTAGTACAACATACTTCCCAAGTGTCATCCCTGTCAGACTGGAGGAAAAAGGTGAAATGGAAAAGAATCCCTGAGAGTTATTTTACACAGTACTGTCCCTCTTCACCTGCAGTTAAATTTCTGAACACAAAATACACAAAACCTGGCTTCTTTACTGTTGGCTCATTAGGAATCTGAAACTCTTTACAGTCTGGTGAACTTCACAGCACAGTCACCCAGCCCACAGCCAAGCTGACAAGAAAAGGAGCCCCTGTAGCTGTCCCAGAGGCCATCCTGGGCAGCAGCCACCCACCCACCATGACCATCCCACCTGGGGAGCAGTAGCTGCTGCTCTGTTGGAAGCTCACCTTTACCAGGGTGAAGGACTGCTCAGGACTTCCCAGCTGGGAAGTCAGAGTGGATGCAGCCTTGGGAGCTGCTCCTCCACCCCTGTGCAGCCCAGGACAGCGTGCTGCCCGTGAGCAGACAGCAGAGTCCAGGCTCAGGTGCTGCTTCTTGGCCAAGTTCACATTAAGCCATGGGCTGCTGTGGTTCAGCTTTGGTTCACTGTGCTTTCAGTGCCAGTGCCAGATCATTAAATTAGCTGTAAAAACCAGCAGATTGAAGTGTTGAGATACCAACTCACTAGATACCTTTCTCTGTTTCCAAAATGGAGTAAGCAACTTTGCACAGTCACTCTTAGGACAGTGTACAGAGTTAATATGGAGCAAATTCTTGTGCTGGCTGATAAACTGTGCACTTGTAAAAAGAGCCATGAGATGATCAGGGTGTGTACTTACCACCTACCTTGTATGGAAAGTCAAAGGCAGAGCCACTCATTGAATTATATATACATATAAATTAAATTTATATATTGAATCCAATATATAAAACAGGGCTTTATTGCATCCTGACCCATAACTGGGCTTAGCACCTTGCAATCCCACTGCCATGGGTTTTATTCCTCCTGTGTTGTCCACTTCCTCATCACGTGATTTTTTTTTTCCTCCAGCATAGAGGAAAAGATTAAATACTGAAAACTGAACTTGTCCCCAATAATATTTGAAAAAAAAACCTCACCTGTGTTACCCCATGCAGTGCACAGACCTGTTGGGATGGGGAGGAATATCTGTGTGTACCCCTGATATGTTTTCTTCCTGTGTGCAGTGCATGTGAAAATTTCAGCAGAAGAAAAGTTAAAATAGCAAAGAAGCACCCAGTGCTGGGCATGTGGGTTCATTTCAGCCAGGGATATCCCCAGGCTGCCTCCAGCAACCCAGACTGTTGGAGTTCTGGATGATGAGCATTTTAGACTTTCTGTGCTGCCAGACTCTGACTCTCAGGAGAGCACTGCATTTGACCTAAGACCGTGGAAAAAGCTTCCAAAATTGATAACACTGGGATTACGGGTGTGTAGTTTGATTAGAAGTGTGTAATATCACAGGGAGGAAAACTTAGAGTTTAAAGTTTTAAACTATAGTAAGATATATAGAGCAAGATAGAAGTTTTAAAACCAAAAACCAACACTAGACAAGCAAACCTCAGCTGCAAAATCTTGTTCATCACTATCTCTCTGAAATCATAAAGCTGCAGCTACTAGAAGTCCACTGCACAAATGTCCAGGGCATCTTTGGTGGAAATGAAAACTTAAAATAAAAGATAAAGCAGATTACAGCATTAATTGGAAAACATTTTTTGTGACAGTAGTCCAATTGCTAAAGCTCTAGACTAGGCATCTGTCTGGGTTTAATTTCCACTTGTAAAGCTAGTTTGTCTGAGTCCCTTAAAAAAGGGCACCTTAATGTGCAGCTCCTGAAGTTTCACACACACATCCTGCCGAGCATGCAGGAACATATAAAAGGAATTAATCTGACCCAATTAATGGATTTGCAGCAAAGATTGACATGATAACCCACCAAACCAAGCATGAGAACCACAGTATTGGTCATCAGTTATTAGAAGTCTTTTTCTGTACAACATTCAAAACGTTGGCCCCCACAGGGACAGATCTGATCCCCAGTGTGTTACAGGCTTTTTAACCTCTCATGTCTCCTCTGCCTTCTGGAGTTTGCTCACACAGAGCCCAAGGACAGAGCACTGGCCCCACTCTTACTGCAATCAGCAGCCAGAGGAAAGCTCTTTAAAGCTCTGCTCCCCCTCATTCCTCTCACTTGCCTCATCCATTGAGGCTGGAGGCTTTTGAGGAAAGGACTGTTCTGTAAGGTTTTATCCTCCCTAACTGCAGCCTCAGGCACGAAACATGCTCTTTAAACACAACTTATCAATATACTGTATTAAATATATACACTTTCACTTTATACCTTGATTTAACCTCAAAGCATAGCATTTCAGAGTGTGTATTTGTGTATATTAACTTCAGTTCTCGTTCACAGAGTAAACTTTCAACTTACTATGTGCACTACTACTACTACTACTAAAATACTCACATCTTTTAGTGAGGAGTAAATTGATGAATGACACACGCTGAAAGAGCTGCTCGTTAGCAGGCCCAGTGAAAAATTCACCTCTCACTGACCTTAAAGTAAGAAAAAAAATAATCTATACTTGTGAAAGTTACTGCACTTGGCAAGCTTTTTGGACAGCACCTAGAGAGCTGATGTGCACATGGCAGGAGACTGGCAAGGATGTCCTGACCTGAAATCCTGTGCCCACCTGTGTGCCACACTCTGGCACTGTGGGCTGTCCCTTGGCTCTTTTGTAGTCAGAGAAGAATGGATGCTGAGAAGAGAACAAACAAAGAGGAAATCCCATTTGTGCTGCACACCCAACATGTTGGAATTTCTTATTTTTAATATTCTGGACTGCAAACCAGAGTTGTAAGGCAAAAGCACACACTGGGGGGTGAAGCATATCATGTGTTTTGCAATAAATGCATGGAACCAGTGCCAGCTTCCCATTAATGGACTGCTCCAACATCCATGTGAGGCAGTGATTTGTAAAGGAAGCTCATTTTCTAAGTACAATATTCCAGAGCTGAAGGTTTTGAGTTTAATTTTGGGAAGCTAGGTAGATGACTTGGGTGTGAGCTTTCTCCATTTGTATTGCAAATCGATTTCTCACATATTAAATTTACTACTTCATTGAAAAGTTGCTACAAGCAACTGAAGGTAATGAATTCTCCAAGTCATTGCTACCATTGTTATCTATGATATAAAAGAGGATTGTAAGTAAGTGTAATTAAATAGCTCATGTCAAGGCTTTGGGTACATCTGTAACACAACTGAACTTGGAGTGAGGCAACCCCTGACCAGCAAGCTGAGAGAATCAGCCACTGCAGCCACACCCTGGAATTTGTAACATTAAAGCCCCTTGCTCTTGCAAACCCTCAAAAGATGGAAGCATGAACCAAATGCAATCAGAGTGATCTTTACAGTGCTGTCAAAAAGCAAACAGTGCTGCACAGTCCCACTACATCTACAGGACTACCAGGCACCAGTGTGAGGATTTCCCTCTCCAAGGACATGAGGGGTAAGAAGTGGGTCCACTTCTGCACTTTGTTTCACATCAAGGTGTGCCTCCAGGGAAGTGTAACTCAAGTAAGTTTTATCAGTTTCAGAAATCCCACCTGGCTGATCCCACACAGGCATCAGTGAGATGAGTGTGTCAGGAAAAGAGAGAATGGCAAATGAGGATGGGGGCTCTTCATGCCCAAAGCTTTATCAGTGAAGATTCAAGACGTTAGAGGAGAATTTTCAAGAGCATTCAAAGCCACTGCAGCTTTGGGAAAAGGTCATGAAGACTACACCAAGCAATGACTTCAGCAGAACTGGTGCTTTTACACATCTGGCTTTCACTTTGCAAAGAGCATTTTTCCTGGTGACAAAGATAAATGGAGTTTCAGGTTTGATATTTCTTTCCCAGCAAGTACGTGGGTCTTTCAGTGAATACAAGGGACTGGCAAAAGAGGTAGGTGTTTCTAAATGATTTTTTCAAAATTCTTCTCTACCTGGAAGCAACGAACACCCACCTGGCTACACACTGCACTGTACTCCTAAACCCTCAGCAAATAAAACCAGTGCCATGCTCCATGTTGACTGCATAAATCCCACTTTTACTAGAGCCAGCCTTGCTTGTGCAAAGAGTAAGAGCACAGAACAAAATCAAAAACCTTCACATGGCCTAGAAGGTGAGATTGAGAATATAAAATATATTATTCTACTGGAAAAAAAAAGGAGAGATTAGAGTAAGAAAATGCTAAATTATAATGACACATTTATTTAATTATTTGTACTCATACAACAAGAGAAGAAAGGAAGTGAAATAATAATGTAAACACCCAAAGTCCCCCTACTCCCCACAGCATCCCAGCAAGGCTACCACAGATAACGAGGCATATGCTGATCAATAAGATGCTCTCAGCCTGCTCATTTATGCATTAATGAAATGTGTGCAGCAATTCACTCAGCTGATAAAGGTTCCCACAGGGGACTATGTCCAGGGGAAAACAAATTATCAAAATGAACGAAAGTGATTAGAGGAATAAAAGAGCTGATGGAGAGCAGTTAGGGGAGCAGCCAGACCCCACAGCCTGACTGCCCCTTTCATCCCTGTGCACCCCCTTCCTCTCCACAGCTCACAGGGGAGAGAGAGCAAGCAAATAGCCCAACACAGAGCTGTCTGGACACAGAAAAGCAGCCTGGATTTCACCCAGTCTAACCCCTTTATTTTAACAGTGTGCTGCACAAGGATACTTCTCGTTAACCCAACAGGAAACATTCCTACCAGCAGCTACTGAAACAGTGCCAAAAGCCTGGCTCTGGCTTTAGAAAGCACATTTCCAGGGCACCTTTGGCATTCAGGCCACTTGGGAAGAAGTCAGGCTAGGTGCAGTGGCTGATATCATTATCCATGGCCTCTGCTAACAGCATCAGGTCAAACTCCTGAGTGCAGAGAGCAGAGCCCTGTGCTCAGCCCAGAACCAGTGATGCCTTTTTGGGGCTACCTAAAAACAGAGGCCAGACAAAACTGAGGAAATAAAAAGCATTTATATTTATTGAAGGGCCTTCAGGTACATTTAGGGCAGACAAAGCCCCCCAGGGGCTACACCCAAAAATGGACCATGGCTCATGGGTTTTCACACTTTTATAAGTGTGGTCCATTTGCATATTGGGGGTTAAACTCCCAATTCCAGCTTCAGGTAATGAAGTCATTTACCCCCAGTTTCCTCCCCCCAACTCACTTTTGTTTCCATCTCTCAGGGCCTGAGGCAGTGAGGTGTCCTTGATTGCCAGGCCTGGAGAGGAATTGTTGTGTCTGCCCAAAATGGGAAAGCAGCAGCTCACACTGTACATGGAGTTTAGAGTTAGACACTAAAGAACTGCAGGATTACAAATATATGGAAATATAAAAGCTAAAACCCTAAGGCTTCACCAGCACCACATCCCCAGAGCTCAGGAAGGGCAATCCCCACACTGCTCCATGTTCAGGGCTGCCCAGCTTCAGCTTGCTTTATGTTCTCAGCTCCTCAAAGAAACCCAAACCCCAACCAAACATCAAGCTGCCTCCTCCAGCTTTTGCTGAGAAAATGAGCTTTTGGAGCATTTAGAGAAGCAGAGGATTTTTCAATTGTCAGCACATGTCCAGAATTCATTATGGCACAAATACCTTTGTGCAGCATGTGAGGGAATCACGTTGCTGCATATGTAGGGTATGGATTTTTAATGCTGTGATTTGGTACTGAGGAAGCTACAATTTGCTATTAGAGATGTCATGGCTTTTCACAAATGAGGCCAAGGTCAGTAATTCTGGTCACTATCTACATTCCAGCTAGGTTTCTGCTTGTTTCAATTTATCCTGTCATTGCTTGTGACAATTGGGTAACTGTGCTGTGAAATAACATCATTTTACAAAAAAAACCCAACTGCTCCAGCACTGATTGGAATAATGATATACTGAAATAATCTGTAAAAACTACATGGCAATGAGAAGCTCTTTACAAACAGATGACCTTATTATAACAGAGCTTGAATATCCAGTTGCCCTAAACAGCAGTGTAAGGCACATATAAAACCCATGTAATGCAGAGTCAGTTTCAGCTGAGAGCAGATATAACAAATCTGCTTGTGTAGGCTGTCCAAAACAATTCATTTCACAGCAAAAAAAGGAGAGAAGAGCAATGTTGCCCATCTCTTCCTGATGGAGCATTTTACAGCACTGCAGGTGTACATATCAGTGGTGGAACTGTGGGGCTTTGCTGTCCCTTTTAGAGAGCTGTGCTTAGAAATAAAGGGTATCAGAGGTAGGGAGGGAGGGCTCATTTCTGAGCTGCATCATGAATGAGTTTTCATGGCTTCCCAAAGGAAATAAATGAATCTGAGGACAGCAGAAAGCAGAGCAGCTGAAGTTACCAGGAAGGCACTACTGGGACCAGCAAAAGGGGAATTTGCTGCAGTTTCCCATCACTGAGTCTTCCCCAACTGACTGAAAGCGAAGGCAGCAGCTCCATTAGTGTTTTATAGAGTTCACAAATCAATGTGAAATTCCATATGCTTTGCTGAGACACCAGCACAAACGTGTTTAGGGGTATTTATTCACATCTACAGGGTGTATGTAAGTATACAGGGAGAAGGGGCCCCTCCTCTGCCTCTCATTTGCATAAAGTCAAACAAAATTGATGTGGTATTTGGCAGGGGACGTAGGAGGATTCGCAGAGCCATGCCACTGAACTTGTCAGCTAGAATATTTCATTCTGTTATTGGAAATCATTATTCTCACTCTCTAGAAATCTCCCCGTATTTTGAGTGGTTTGTGAAGCAAATGGAACTGCACCAGTTAAGCCATTCAGAATATAAAGTGTCACAGCAAAAATGCAATGTATCCTGAGAATTAAACATTGGTATTGAGCTCCTTGCCAGGTTAATCACTTTTCTGCCAGTAGTTGTATTTCATCTTTCCAAACTCTGTTAACACAGGTACACCTTCCTTCAATAATCAAACATGGAGAACTGAATCTGTTTCAGCTGGAGGAAACTCATGACTTCCAGTACTCAGAAGTACCTTGTAGTGACCCCAGAAAGGGAAATTCCCTTGGAAGGCAGCTGCCTGTGCTGATCCCAGTAGTGCCTGCCTGGTAATTTCAGCTGTTCTGGCTTCCACTCTCTGCTAAATACTTTAGTGCTTTTTTAAATACTGCATTAGGATCAGGGAGATACATGGAACCAGCAAAGATGGACAGTGAAATGCAGCCAAGCTCACCAAAAAGCTGTGTACCTTTAGGTACTAGACAGAGACATGAGATGAAAACAAACCTACAAGTTGTTACAGAGATGCCTACTCAGATTTTTCCCAAAATCTCTTCAGTCCATTCCCATATGAACTCAAAAGATGGGTCCATCTCCTAGAACACTTCTGAGGCAGCATTTCCATGAGCACCACACTGATCTGTAGGGCTGGGTTGCTCCTGCAGCAGAACACACCTCTGTCCTGTCACAGGCAGCATCCTGGCTCAAGCTCATAAGCTTTCACCATCTTACCCTGATGAAAGGCACCTTCATTAATTTAATTTAACTACTGCAAGCAGCACCAGTGCATCTAAAAATAATTCTCTTGAACATGGAAAAAAATTCAAAATTCCATATTTCTATTTCTTTTTAATAATGCTCAAGATTGCTAACAATATGCTGCAGCACAATGGAAAATTGTCATTTATAAAATAATGTAAAATCTAGCTGGTCTGTGGGAATAAGATAAGGGCTGTTTATCAACAGGAATAAAATGACTGAACTTGGTAATAAGATGGTGGATATCCTTCATTTCCAGGCTGCACAGATGCAATTAGCAACACAAAGAAGGTATTCAGCATTTCAGAAGTCTTAGTGCACTGATGCATCTTACTAAAAGTATCTGCAATGAAAGGTTCTGCCTCAGAATTCTATTAATTTTAAGCACAGAAAATTTAAAATTCATCTAAAGTGATGTACTCTAAATAAAGTTGATCTGTTTAAATGATGTATATATTCTTGGTACTTGCACACAAATATATATGCTTGTACTTCCCTGTGATAAGATTTCAGTCATTTTTATTTTCTATTAAATATCTGTGTAATTGACACCAACATTTTTTATCTCATTTCATTCAGCATGCACAGTCATTTATAGCTCTACACAAATACCATCTGAAGTGAGAATACAAAATAAAGCCTTTTCTCTTAATGTGAAAATTTAAAAACTCTTTCTATAATTTATTTTCTCATTTCTTTTCAACCAGATTGTACTTGCATTTAGTATCACTTCAGCTGAAGTATAAAGTAAATTTCTCACCCAGAGACTCCATCTTCAGGAGAAATATCTGTTTCCAGGCTTATGTATAGCCTACTTAACATTTTTCATATTAAATCTCTCCTAGATGAATCCAGTATATTGCTCAGCAGTTATTGAAATTTATGAACATGTTTAAGCTTTTTCATACTGCTGTTAACCATTATGATTGCCTCCTTTAAATCTCTCATTTTATAGCTATCACTTCAGCAGACTGTGTTGGTGACATTCACGAATTTCTCAGATCACAGCTGTGCCTGTACTTCACATTTTGGGGTAGAGCTTTGCTTCCAAAGCCATTCCTACGCTGCCTGTTCAAACTCTGCTCTGAAATCCCAAAGTACTGCAAGAGCTGGGGGAGGAGAGGCAAGTCTGCCACCAGGATGCTTGCACTCACTTCCCAGAAACCTGCATTATTTCCTGGCAAACTTGTGAATTCCTGCCACACACCCCTCACCAAGCACACAATATGTGCACCCAGAAGCAGGTCGTGTAGGAAAAATCAGAGAGGACTTGCCAGCTAAGTGAAAATGTCTCCCCTTCTCTCCCCATTGTGGGATTTTTACAGCTGGAGCAAGTTAATTCAAATTGCAACAGAAAAGAGAAACTCAGGTGAAAACAATTCTGTAATCAAGAATGCAAATTCAGGCTTGCCCAAATATCAGGGCTGGAGGAAGGCAGCTGACCTTTCCAAAACACAGAATTCTAGTTCTGCTCTCACTCATGCAACTCAGCCCAGAGCTGATGAGGACACAAACTGTGCAATGAACAGAAATGCTTCTCCTCTCCCCCAGTCTTCTGAGCTGTAGGTCTTCAGGGCAGCAACCACCTCAGCACACACAAAAGTATTCTTGTAGCTAATCCTGCAGAGCAAACCCCTACTCAGCTTCTCTCTCTTTATACAACTCAGGGTTCCCAGCAAGAAACCACAGAATTTCTATGCAGAAGCTATAGAGAATCCAGCAGTGACCATTGGTGAATTTTATTTTATTTGTTCTGAATGCTAGAGCTGCTTTACACCAGGGATATACCATGTTGATTCCTGCCTGAGGACTTGATTCAGACCTCAGGGCTTGAGTAGCTCAGTGCCCAAGAGGGTTCCTTACTTGTGGAGTAACACACAGTCCTGCCAGAAATGCTAACACCTCTGAACACACTGGGTTTAGGCATGATTTATAATTCTTCCCAGCCTCACTACCCCTTATTTTATGGCTTAATTTTTCCTGGTTATAAACAGTGGTGAATCAGCATTGAAAGAAAAATTAGGTCTCAAATTTATTTTTAAAAGTTAAGTCACATACTAAGAGGTCTGTCCCATTAATTGTTAATGATATTAAAACGGCACTATTTTTCATGAGAACATTTTCCATTTTTTCTTGTTATGTCACTCGTACCTGGTAAAAATATTTGGTAGGCACTGATGTTTAATTAAAACAAGTTTTAATAAGGTAATTTTTTCCCCCCAGACTGCTTGCAGGAGTGATTATAATTTGCTCCAGCTCATTTAAACATAGCTCAGCAGAAGGAAGCAGCAAAGACCCTGCAGTGAAAGGACAGAGTCCAGCTGCTGTGTTCTGCCCAGATTTGGAAGGATGCTCATTTTGTTACTCTTTAAAAGTGTATTATTTATAATAATTAATAATTATTATAATTATATATAATTATTATACATAATTAATATTAATAATTAATAGTTATTTATTTGCTTTAGGGGCAAATAAACTGGCAGAAGTATTTGCTGAGCTAGGAAGCACCTACATTTTTACCAGTTTCTGTTTTTCTAGATATGATAATTTCCTGAGTGTCACTTTCACAAAAGTAAATCATTTACTTAGCTGTTAGAAGGTGCAGGAACCTTTTTGAGGAACCTTTACTGATCAGGCCCTTCTCTTAGGCCTTAAAAAGGAAATAAAAAGGTCAGCAAGAGTAGACAGGTGACATGCTATTTTTAGAAAGCCAGCACCGTGCTTCAGCTTTCAGCAACAATCACAATGAAACAAAAAAAAAAACCAAAAACTTATTACAATTTTCTACTATATTTATATCAAGTATGGGCTAAGTTAAAGCTGTATTAATTGCAAAGTGCAGATCACTGTTTTGAGAAGTCATCAACTTGGGGCTGTTTCTCATGGAAACTGAGGACTGTTAAAAATAAATGTGGAGAAAAAATCGCCTTTTGGTAACCACTTAAAAAGTTTTCTGATTTATACTTAGTTATTAAAGATTGCTAAATACAGTATGCAGACAGGCACTTGGGGCTCAAATCTACTTTAAATACATATTTAAATCAAAGTTTTGCTTAAATGAATTGGTATATCAATGCCTATGGGCTGAATACACTTAGTGGAATTTCTGAATAGAAAACTTCTTGCAGGAAACCTCTGACCTACTTGTCAGCTAGACAGGAGCTATGAACAACATTTGTGGTCCTGCTTCAGAAGAATGTTATGTTTAGCAAGACCCTGGCCACCTCCCCCTCCCAGTCATCCAGTGCTCATACCCAGCATGAGATCACTGATTGCCAGGTAGAGTCTTTCACAATTTTGACAGAAAGTTTCTTTTTGTTGGCAATCACGGATCACGAGGCAGTTCCACTGTTCATGGGTTCTCCAGCACCATAAATGCCATCTGATTTATATCTTCCTGTGGGAAATGGATTTGTAGAGGATTCTCCAAGCCTGACAGAAGGCCCACACAGTGTGTGCATCTGTGTGCAAACCTTGAGACAAGAAATGCTGACTGAGAAATGCCATGGAATAGGACAGACACTGCTGAGAGAGAAATGGAATGAGAAACAAGTTTCAAAGGGTGGCCTTGCAAATAAGACTGGATACTTTAGAGAAATAGAACTATGAAATGTGCACTGTAGTAGGACCCACAAGGGGTAATTTTAGATGATTAAGACATTTACAGCATGGTGTGGCTAAAGCTGATAGGCCAAGAAACACTTACAGTGTATTGTAATTAGGAAATAGTTGGCTTCTGATTGTGATGGCATGAATTATAACATCTGTATTGTCTCACCCTTCACACAAGACTGAAAATGGAATAAAAGTTTTTAAAACACCTCTCAGTTACTCCATCTCTGGGTCAGAAAAGGGCTTAATCTGACATCCTCCTATATTGAATGATCCAGGGTATTTCACTGCCTTCTGATGCTGAAACAGAATCACGGTCTTTACACACAGGTACAGCCCAGGGTGGGCTCAGTCAGGTGCTGCAGCACACTCCCAAGTCTGCCATGGGGATTTTAACAGCTTCAGAGGGCTGCCACTGCCACCAACAGATGTCCTGCACCAAAGCTCTGACCCTTGTGTGACAGAGGAGGAGAACAGAGGGACTGACTGGTACCTACAGCCATGGAATGTGAGTGTTCCACCCCTGGGGACACACAGGGTGGGTACCAGGCCATCACAGCAGTAATGCCATCCCATCTCCCAGGGTCCCTCACCCGAGCTGCAGCTTGTGAGACACTGCTTTGTTCAGACTGCCCAAACAGACTCCTCTTGCTGAAGGACACTGCTGATCCATCAGCCATGGAATGCACCAAGTGACTGTCTGAGAATTCTCACATGGTAAACAGTGAAAATGGGATTTTTTGTATAATAATAATAAAAGCAAAGAAATCTATTGAGTCTTTCCAGCTTAAAATAGCTTGTTTTACTCAACATCAGGAAAAGAAGGAGAGTTATTTTACCATGTCAATCACAAACCATAATTTATTACATGCCTGTTTGATTTTCCAAGTTAGTATAATTACATGCTGTTGCTTCTAAATACAATTTAAGGGAAGGCAGGTATCAAAAAATACCCACACATTCTGATTCATTGGTATGCCATGCAGCCAAAAACTTGTAGAAGCTGTTAATGATACATGAATTATGTATGCTACAGCTCAATATAACATTTGGTGTGATTTAAACAGCATGAACTTTTAGTGAAAGTCATTTTGATTCTGTGATGTATTACACTTCCAAAACCCTTAGCAGGAGGTGGGAATTGAATGATGTTCTCTGAAAGCTTTTATTTGTTAAGCATACACAATGCAGCTGCAGCTAGATCCTAAATAATGGCAAGGAGCAAAATGCAAGACCTGATAGGAAATTAGGTTGCTGCACAACTTGATCCTGAGGGTGTCAGTGGGGGAATGGGAAGCAGGAAAGAGGAAGAAAAGAGACAGGAAACACCATTCCCCTTTTCTTCTGGAGAAGCTGCCCTTCCAGCCAGCCTGGCAATACTTTCCATTTCATCACTGATCACCTGAACATTTCCTCTGCAGCACCAGCCTGCTGGCTCTCAGTCCCATGGTCAGGCTGCCAGCTCAATCACAGAGCCAGGAACCAAGCAGGTGAAAAAGCCACCCAGGGGCTTACAAGAGTGAAAAAGGGATTTGCCTAAGTACATAACTCATTTTTAAAAAGTTTAATGCAAGAAAGAAGAGAGATTGAAACACGGACGATCTTTATTTTTATTTTCTCTTTAAGATGCCCAAGATTGTCTGGAAATAATTTAAATACATCTGGACATGACAGCACCCATTTATGGTGCCCAAGGAAAGCTTTAAGCAACAACCAATTTCTCACATAAGTATCTTCAGCAATCCTTCAGAGGAAACTATTATTAAGATTTACAAAATGTGTCCATGGAGAAAGATGCTTCTTTACAAGCTCTATTACTGCAGAGTGTGGGTATATTATTGTGGCAGTATAAAACAGCCTTTTCAGCACACATCCCAAAACAGGGACACATTTTATTAAACTTCAAATGTTTCAAATACAGGAGTTTCTCTCCTTACTGTAATATTTGTGATTTCTTTTCAACAGCATTTAGCATTGACCAATCTAAATTTTAGATTGGTCTTTAATGTATTAAAGAGAAACTTGTCACTGACGTGGTAGTAGGCACAGGAACAGCCCAAACCATTCCCTGAAAATCCTGCCTTGGAACTGCAGGCAAGGACAAAAACAAAATTGTCTGCCCCTGTTTTATGACTGGGACTACAAGCAGTGTCCCTCAACATCATTTTAAAAGCTTGCAATTTAGCAGAGTAATAAGTGAGATCTCTGTCATGCCACTCACTAGCTTTGACAAATAATCTACCTCACTGTAAAAAAGCTTAAATTTGCTCATAAAATAGGATCATTGTTTTAGGGTTGAGTTTGAGCACACAGAGGGGTTTTCTGACTGAATTAATCCCTCCTCCTGGAGACAGAAACATAAATGTTATGATTTTCTTGCCAGATATTTATAAGCTGCCACAAAGCACAATGCCAAACAATATCAGTTATCTCTCACACCAGTCCCTAACAAGAGCAGCCTCTTGTAATCCTGAAAACAAGCTAAAGTCAGGCAACTACTGTGGTTTTTGTGTGAGGGATAACATTGCTCCAGAATAACCTCCTAGGAGTTGGCCACTGAGTACAATCTGATACAAATAACACCTACAATGATCTACTAGAAACATGATTATAGTCCTGACAAGGCAGAATGGCACAGCACCTTACTCAATAAAATGAAGTGAAAAAACAGCTCAGGTCTAAGCTCTCTGGGCCTAGAAGTGTTTGGTTATGCTCTGTGGAAAGGACACTTCTCTAATGCCTTAGGTACACACTCCAGAAAATCTTCCAAGATTTTTTCCAGGCACACAAAGCATCAATTGAAGGATTAAAATGTGCATACAATTACTTGCTCTACACACAGAAAGAATTACAGAGAAGGTTTATAAAATCAAATCAATGTGAGCACAAGTAGATGTCAAAGAGAATCAGAGTAGTTGGTTGTACTGTTCAAAGAAAATAGAAATTAATCTGAGTGTGCTTGTTCTCACCACACTGGGTAAAGGTTTCAGGCTTCATTTTGAGCAAATGCTTGAGGCATATTTGCAAGGTGAGGTAAAGGCATAAGAGCACCTGGTCTGGAGACACAATTATTTCATGTAGCAGAGTTCCTGTTTTGCCACAATCCAATCATCAGAAGATACAGCTTCTCATCTACAAAGCTCATACTGCTCTTGCCCGCTTCCAGAAAGCAAATAAACCACCTCCTTCTGGAAGAATTTTCAACATTTCAAAAGCTTTCCAGTGCTGTATTTCCTGTGGCACTGTTTATGGACTCTGAACTGAGGAAACTCCTTCTGTTTCAATGATGAGTCACTTTCTAAACTGAACTCATCCAAAGAGAATCAAAATTGTCATTGCTGTTATTTTGGTCCTCTCTAAGAGAAAAACAGTATTTTTTGGTTTTTTTAATAGAACAGTAATCCTCAATCCACTACAGACCAGTACACTCTACCTGCCATTCTGAAAGAACATGCCAGTTAGGCTCTTGGCTTTTTAAATTAATACATTTTTATTCTGAACAGGGAGAAATGGGAAGTACTGAAAGATTCATAGGACACAAAGATGGCAGTAATACAATTGATTAGCAATTGCTCTGTTTGCCAGGGTGATTCACACAGTGGATGCACCACACATGTAACTTGGAGTCCTCTTTTATTAGAACTGAGTCTTGTTCACATTGGCCAGACTTCCTCAAAAATTCACTCAAGTTAGTATTAAAAACCCTGAATTTAAACAGATACATATCTCTAGATACATATATAGTCATAGTATATAGTCATAGATATATGGTCATTACTATATCTGTAATGACTTCAGCTTTTTCAGGTTAGCTCATTAAAATTAGCATGTTGAGTTAGAGACTCATTATCCTGAAAAACATCAGCCTTATACTTAATTTTAGAGATCTTGTAATAAAAAGTAAAGTAAGAGTGTGATTTTTGAAAGGTGTCCTTGTACAGAAAGCATTTTTTCTCACCTGAAGGAGGTGGAGCAGAGGGCACAGGCAGCTGGACAGAGCAAGAGGAGGTGGTGGTAGGAGATGTGATCCTCCAGACTCTGCAAGACACAAATTCCAAACCTGTATTCCCAAAAGCAAAAGTCCAACACTGTTACCCTAAAAACAGGAAGAAAATATTCCTTTTGTCCAAGTGTTGATGCTGTCAGTTCACTCCAGACTAGGATGGTGTCTGTCAAGGTATCCAACACACAGAAAAACTCACAAAAAAACCAAAACCAAACCAAACCAAACCAAACCAAACCAAACCAAACCCACCAAAAAACCAAAACAAAACAAAAAATCAAAAACAAACAAACAAAAAACAAAAAACAAACAAACAAACAAAAAAACAGCCCCAAAAAACCCCCAAAACCCCCCCCAAAAAAGCCCCAAAAAAACAAAACAAAAAAAAAAGTGAAGAGTACTGAATATGGCAACATTCCCCACTAGGCCTCATGAAAGGATGGATTTCTTCTTTGTTTTGCTAAGTCATAACATTCTAAACATAACATACTCAGTAACAGGACTTGAGATGCAGTACAGGAAGGGGCCAAAATCATTAAAAATACAGATATCTCATCTGCAGCAGCATACAAATATAACTATTGCCATGGTAGGCTGTTAATGTGACAGCAGTCACAACTAGGCAAAAAAGGAGAAAATTATTTTATTGATTTTCCTTTCTCCTAACACAAACTTTTTTTGCAAAACCGCTCACTTCAGAAAAAAAGAATAGAAAAAGACACTTTCACTTGCTTTTAAAAAAGGAAGAATTGAAGTTTTGACATTTTTTCCTCCTGCATCTTCTTCTTCTTTTTCTTAGTGCAATAAAAATTCTACAGGAACTGTGTTTTCTTCCCATTCTCCTTCTTCTGTCTCAGCTTTTCCATTTTCAAAGTTTTGCCAGCTTCAATAAGTTAGTGGCAGGAGGCAGAATTTCATTTCTCTTTTGTCCCTGACTTTTCCAAAGCTGGAGAAGTTTTGCAATGTGTGTAGGAGAATAGGGGGGAGAAAAAGCTTGTCTGAATTCTTTGGTTTGTGTTTTGAAATTCTGTTTCTTTCTTATTTATCTGAAACTGAACTTGAGAAAGATCTGTTAACTCAAAAATTCATGTGTTGAGATTTGGGTGGAGGAGAAACACGACGGGAGCAGCAGAGCATTTGCTGCAGTACAAAGCCAGGGAGAAACCTCATCCAAAGATCAGGAAAAGGCATTTCTTCTTGCTCCCATCCTGTCACAGAGGTACAAATGAATATCACCTGTGTTGTTTGATGCATTGACAACACCCTGGAAGAGTTATTAGATGTGAGACAAGTATCTGAAATTAGAGAAGATGGAAATTCCTGGAAGGCAGCCAAAGCTTTTCCTTCTACTGCTTTCTCTGTGGTCAGTGGGGAAAGACAAGTTTTGTTATAAGGGTGATCTCAACTCACCCAGACATCTGTCTGGCTGGTTTAGGAGAGGATAATTCAGATTTTTGAAGATGTCCCTTCTCTCACTGGAAATCAAAGCGAAAAACCTAAGCTGAGATTGTTGAAGTTACCCAGGGTAAATCCTACCCTGGGAGGCAAAATGAAGAGAACACAATATGGCAGGAGCCTCCCTGCCACTGCCAGCTCAGTATTTCCTTCTGGAAAAAAAGGAAAGGGAATTGAGTTTGCTTACAGCTCTGTTCTGCATTTCA
This sequence comes from Urocynchramus pylzowi, assembly GCA_013397555.1. Lineage (NCBI taxonomy): Eukaryota > Metazoa > Chordata > Aves > Passeriformes > Fringillidae > Urocynchramus > Urocynchramus pylzowi. The sequence goes on from VZRH01003107.1 coordinate 744,167, forward strand.
CTGCTGGCTGTTAATGGGAGTGCTTTCAGACAGTAGTTCCACTGGGAGATCATCTCAGGGGAAAGGATGGGGGATGTGCTTCTTCCTTGGCTTCAGAAAAAAATGACTTCTAAAAAAAGAAGCTTATTGGATGTATTGGAAATATAAAGAGAGTCGGGAAAGTCTACTGAAAGCTTTGCTCTCCCTCTTTTCTCTTAACATTCCTTCCACCTTCTCTTCTCTACTTCATCCTTATAGCAGGCCAAAAACTGAAATAAACCATGTAAGCCCTTAAATTTCTTTCTTTTCTTTCTTTCTTTCTTTCTTTCTTTCTTTCTTTCTTTCTTTCTTTCTTTCTTTCTTTCTTTCTTTCTTTCTTTCTTTCTTTCTTTCTTTCTTTCTTTCTTTCTTTCTTTCTTTCTTTCTTTCTTTCTTTCTTTCTTTCCTCTATCCTTTCTNTTTCTTTCTTTCATCAGAATTAAATCCAAGCTTTTCAATGCTGTGGGAAAAAGCCCCATTTTGCTCTTCCTGCCCCCCAAAGCTGGGCACAACCTGCATGTCACAGCTGGGAGCTATGGGCTGGGAGCAGCAGGAGAAGACACTCAAAGAGGCATTCCCACACCTTTGTGCTGCCCAGGCCACTGGAGCTGCCCCAGAGCTGCCAAACAGAGCAGCAGGTCGCAGGAAAAAGCAAGGATTGAAAGCTGGAGAAGCAAAGCTAGCAAGTCTACAGGTGAAAACTGCTCTCATGCTGTGCCTGGGGCTGAATTTCATGGAGAAAAAAAGGCTACAAAGTGCCTGGAAAGTGAGAAAAAGCTCCTCATCCAATTCTGGTATGCTGTGTCTGTGCAGCAACATCTCAAAACTTCTCACACAAAGTGCTCTCCAGAAAAATCAGAGCAATCCCAAAGCCCCTCATGCTGTAATGCTGAAGTTCATCTGATGAAACCTAAAAACACTGCACCAAATAAAGGTCAGGGTGTCAATAAATGGAGTATGAGGGGGACCCAGCCAGGTGTCTTGCTTGACAGAGGCTCCCCCAAAGCCAGGGTGGGGTGAGCATCCCCATCTGGAAAATCCCAATCTTTTCCCACCCCCTTTCTTTTTTTGTATTTACATGGAAAGGCAGACAGCATTATGGGAAAACTAAACACAAACCAGAGTAAGATGCTGTGGGAAAGCATTGGGATTCTTCAAAATAACATCAAGGAATTTGATAGGCCCCACATGTTTGGAAAAATGTTACACATCTCTCAGAATAAAAGGTTTTGCCTTCATAGTGACATGGGCAGCATTGACCAGGGCTCCATAAAGGTGCAAAGAGCTCACAAACTCTTGTGGAGATGATGGCATTTCTTCTGAGCTCTGGAGAAAAGCCAGATCTGCATCTCCCCTGCCCAGGGTGGTGCCAGGAGTGACACAGCTCCAGCTTCTCCCTGGGCCCCACAGCTGGCCAGGGCTCCCCAGGGACTCCTCAGCCCCTGCTGCAGGTCACAGCTGCCCTGAAGGAGCTGAGTTCTGTTTCCAGAAATACAAGTGAGCAACTGTGGCCCCTGGTCTTTTAGCAGATGGCAAATTTATGGCTCTCCCAAGTAAAGGAAGCAGATATCCTTTTCCCAAAATATAAATATGGGGGAAGACAGGCTGCACAAAGGGTCTCTCATTTATTTTCTTCTTTACTATGAACACTTTTGAAGCACAACTGCTGCACAGATAAGAAAAGAGGGAAAAGAGGGGCGTTATGGTGTGATGCAGCAATTAAATGCTACAAGTAGCTCTCCTCCTGTGATACACATCCAAGCATGGTCAGGTTTTTTTTGGAAAGCAAGAAAGCAGCCTCCACTGGTAGCAGCTAGCCATTCTTAATGTCAGAAATCCTGCAAACTGCAGTTGCTAAAGATTTATCCTTTATTCATATCAAAAGATGCTAACCTAGGGTTTGCTAGATAGGAGGAAAAAGAGAGAAACCCGAAAAAGCCATAAAAAGTTTTGTTCTCACCTAAACAGGCATAAGAAGTCTAAGCCCCAGATGATGCATCTCAATTAATCCTGAAGCAAATGCTCAAGAAACACAGGAACAAACAGTTTTTAGTGGAAACAAACAGCCTTTAGCCTTAGAAGCAGCAAGAGACTCTTCTCAGTGCCCCTCTGCCCTCCATGGCCCTCAGTCCTGCTCTGCAGCCACTGCTGCTGTTGTCCCCACATCTCAGGCTGTCCCCACATCTCAGGCTGTCCCCCACAGCTCAGGCTGTCCCCCACATCTCAGGCTGTCCCCCACAGCTCAGCTGTCCCCATATCTCAGGCTGTCCCCATATCTCAGGCTGTCCCCACATCTCAGGCTGTCCCCACATCTCAGGCTGTCCCCACAGCCTGGCAGCCCCACAGCTCAGGCTGTCCCCATATCTCAGGCTGTCCCCCATATCTCAGGCTGTCCCTCACAGCTCAGGCTGTCCCCCACAGCTCAGGCTGTCCCCCA
>VZRH01003107.1:756333-779801 GCA_013397555.1 Urocynchramus pylzowi
TGTCACAGTCATAACAAGAAATAAAAAAACTCATGTCAGGTGATCTAGTATTTGAACAGGAACAGGAAAAGAGTACTTTATTTTTCAGACCTCAACATTTGTAGAATTCCAAAGATGACAGTGGATTGGAGGATGACATTGCCACCTCTCCAACCACACTGGTCAAACCAACAGTCCATCAAAATTCTCCTCCTACACAGAAGAATGCAAAACAACCATTATTTACATGAAAGAGCATGAGAAACTCTATTACAAGAATGTAAACATCAAAAAACTTAGAAAATCTCAAGAAAACAAGACAACACATTGCCCTTGTTTTCTCTGCCCCACTGGAGATCAGTGGCAGAGGGGCTCCAGCCTCACAAAACCATCAGTGTGGTTACAGCTCCACCAGGACTGAACTGAGCTTTACAGAAAATGGGCAGGTGAAGGTGCTTTTTAAGATGCCAAAAATGAACTGACATCACAATTTGGAATAATAGTCAATATGTGAATCAGTTTCTATCTGACATAGTTTTAAAAGTGCAAGGAGAAAAACAGTGATTTTCCACCGAGCCTCTACAGAATAATTAAACAAACAAACAAACAAAACAAACCCAGAAAAGCAACAAAAAAAACCCCAAACCAAACTGGCATTGAACTGTTTCATAATGGTCCCAGCAGCCATTCTAAGCACAGCCCTGGCAGCAGGGAACCCTGGCAGCTCTCAGGGCAGCTGTTCCCCATTCCCATACAGGGCCTGGAGTGTAAGGTCAGGCTGACACACAGAGAGCATCAGAGACCCAAATCTGCAATTTGTACCCTCCAAATAATACTTGTATACACATAATTTCTATGTATAAGGGCAGATTTGCCACACACAGCTGCATCTAAACATTTTGCTTTTAGCCTGAGTGTTTTTTCAGAAATAAGGATGAGTAATGCCCAGGATGAGATGCTGGCATTTCAACAAAATATTGATTACCTATCACAGTGTTATTTCCAACTAATGAGAAGGTCAATTCTGATGCAGGAAAGGAGATTTGGAGGCCTGTTTTGCCTCTGAATAATACATGGTGCATGATGACAGACCAACCCAGTTGTGGTATTAGTAATCACAGAAGGGCAAATATCAAAGTTAAAATGAGTATATTTGGTCTTGGTTTTGAATATAGGAATGTTAGAAAATCTCAAGTATATCTTAGTGTCTTGTGAAAGGAAGACTATTCCTAATAATTATCTTATGGCATTAAAAATTACTGTTTATTTCTCACCATTCTGGTTACATTAACTTCTCAAGTCCCTTAACAGTCTCAAGGCTACTGATTTTTACAAATAAAAATCAATCAGCAATATTTATTTCTTAGGCTAAGTAATGCACCACTCACACAGCATTCATTGGAGACATAAACCTTCAGTGCATGTGCATTAAAAAATCCCAGTTCATCCAAATCACTGAGTGCTCCCAGCAGCTGCAGGTGATGGGGGAATATCTGCAATTATCCACCAGCACACTCAGCCTCAACAGGCTTCTGGACAAATAGGAACAAAATCCACCCAGGCTTTTATCCTGCTGGAAACCACCAATATTGAAGTCAAGCTATAACCTTTTAATTAGCTCAGAGTCATCTTTGATTCACCAGACACAGACCCCAATTTGAGGTTCATTTCCTGATGATTCACAGGACAAGCAGTTTTTCATCCAGCTAGGGGAAAAAAAAAAAAGTTCATAGCATTTATACCCTTAATAATTCCAATTTGAGTGTTTCTGGTTGGTAAGATGGAAAACAGGTATGGAACCTGTGTGGTTCCATTTCAAAGCAGCTCAGTGAATGAAAAATCAGAGGGCACTTCAAGTCAGAAGTCTGGTGGCTCAAGTGCCCACCCACACAGCTTCCACTCTGCCCTGACTGTCAGTGCAGGAGAAGAAGCAGAGAGAAAGTGGAGCAGCTTTACCACAGTCTGTAAAACCAGATGTGAACAGCACAATTTCCCTGCTGTGGACAGCACTGGAAGAGACCAGACATGCAAGGCAGCTTCCAGAACCTCTGTTTCATCACCACTTCCAAACAGAACAAAGCAATGGGAAGTATTTTAATTTATAAGGGTGCTGCCATCAGCAGAATTTTGATAGAAACAGTACCTGTAAAATATTCTGTGGATACCTCTGCTTACATGTACATGCATTCACATGCATCCCTTCTGCACTCTCAGGACCCTCAGCCTGGCTTTTCTGTAATTACCAAGGATTTGGGCTAATTGCAGAACAGTTCTGCAAGATGAAGTATTATCTCTATAATTCTTCTTGGCTAAACTTTCTCCTCTCATATTGCACTGGTGGATGCCCATGGATAATGAAGCCATCCTGACTGCCAGGCTAGATCCAGCCACGTGTGTATCCAACTACATCCACACATGGGAGCTCTGTTACTTTATCCATTTCTGTTTTCTCATCCAGTGCACTTGTGACAGGCATAAAAACTGCAGGATGAAGTTTAGATGCCGAGAAGTTGAAGAAAAGCCAGGAATTAAAGCCTTGCAGGAGACTGCAGCTCTCCAGTGCTGCAACAGCTCAGGGGCCAAAAAGGAGTTAGACTTTACACCCAAGCACTTAAAAAACACACTTTTACAACTGAGGAGTCTGGGTGGACATTGACATAAAGGCTACTTTGCTCTCTACCTAATTGGCAGCCAGGAGGAAAAGTTTTTGTCTGGCCAAACCCCAAGGCACAATATTGTCCTATTGTATAAAGAGCACAGAGTTATCCCAATGGGAAACAGTTTTACTGCTTGAAATATTCCAAGAGTCAATCTCGATCAGTCAGCTGAAAAGTGGACAATTACCAGAGAAAATCACCTGTATTTGAGGGTCTTCCTTACCATTTCATCCTAAAAAGTACAAACTGAACAAAGTATTCTTTAAAAAAATCCTATTAAACCCGTGAGATTTTTGTGCAAACTGGGATCATCATCTGCACAAATGCAGGATAAATCTCTACAAGCATTTGTGGGTAACTGAACACAGAGAATGGAGCTAAGCACAACCACAGAGATGATGGCAGGATTTGCATCTGAGTCTGATGGATTTTCAAAAGCAGCCCTGGGCAGAGGTGCAAAGCAGGTGTCCAAGTGTCCAAATTCACTGGGTTTTGCTCAGCTGTACCCCAGCACTACAGAACTGTAGGGACACAATGTCACAGCTGGCATCCCTCCAGAGGAACACAAATGAACACAAACAAATGAACACAAATGTCACAGTGAAATAAATCTATGCACACTTTTTTAACTGCATCATTACCTTTTTAAATAGTGCTTCCATTGCATATTTTTTATGCCAGATTAAGTTTTTTTTTTCTTTGCATTTTGCATAACTATTTAATGAAATTAATCTGCCATTCTGTTGCTCTAACTGGTAACATTCTGATTATTTTTTTTCCAAAGTCTCCAGACCACCGAAGCATCTTCAAGATACAGAACAAATTTATTCTGCTTGGGAAGCAAAGGTTAAGAGACTCCCCATTGATCAGAAAGTTCCTTTTATTAATCACTGAAGGATCACCTGATTCAGCCCAGCTCTGTTAGCAGCAACACTCTGAGCACCTTCCCAAAGAAAGAAAGGCTGACAGTCTTGGAAAATTAGCCAAGGCTGATGAGCTCTCTTAAAGAAAAGAAACCTTATGAATAGCTGCTACACAGCTGTGGCACCTCTACTTGAGAATAATTATGTGGGAAATCACTGCCTTTCTACTAACTCTTCATGACAATCCAATGTATTGAATGATTTTGAGCTCACTTGAAAACACCTTTCAGGGTCTCAGGTGGGTAAACGGTCCAACACAGAACATTACCTTTTCTAATAATAAAGTATCACTCTTCACTTAAAGATAATCTGGATAAGTTATTTTATTTTGTTGAACTCAAAACTCAAGGCCTAATTCTGGAAAACTTAAGGATATATTAAATAATTAGTACAGAATGCTGAAATTGTGCAATAAATCCTCTGGTAACTTTTAGAAATAAGCTTTCACCAAGAAGGTTTTTTTTAATTAGTACAGAATGCTGAAATTGTGCAATAAATCCTCTGGTAACTTTTAGAAATAAGCTTTCACCAAGAAGGTTTTTTTTAATTAGTACAGAATGCTGAAATTGTGCAATAAATCCTCTGGTAACTTTTAGAAATAAGCTTTCACCAAGAAGGTTTTTTTTAATTAGTACAGAATGCTGAAATTGTGCAATAAATCCTCTGGTAACTTTTAGAAATAAGCTTTCACCAAGAAGGTTTGTGGTTTTTTTTGTGGCTTTTTTTTTCAACCAGTTGCTGTAAAAAAAAATCCCCACCACATGTCTTGCCAAATGATAAATGAACACCTATGAAGGGAGGAAACACTGACAGCCAAAACAAGCTGTGCTTTAGGGAAATTACCTGACTGGATACTTGTTTTGATTAGCCCCATCAGTTAGGCACTCTGAATACTTAAAAACATGCCTGAAAAAGGATTAAAGTCTGAATTTCTTATAATAGACAGCCCTGCAACTGTGTGTAAGTGACAGACACACAGAGATGTTTCTCCATCAGGAATTCCAGAGCTGGGTATAGAAAGTGAACACAATGTACACTTGTCGTCATATTTTTAAGATACCTTAATAAAAAAAAGCCTTAAATAACCTCTGCTATGAAATTAGAAGGAAGTTATTTTCTATTTTCTGATAGAAAATTCTCTACTTTTGAAGGCATTCTGGAAAGTCACTACAACTTGAAAGTAGAAACCTTTCTGTGAAGCTGTGTGCTCCTTCTCAGGGATGTAAAATCTCTACTGTTCTTCACACCATTTTACCCAGGAAAAAATGGTGTGATCTTTCCATGCAAATGAATATTTGAATTTACTTCACTTAAGCCTTTCCAGAGGTACACATGAGCTGCATTTATCCAGTTCTGTACCTAAAACATCAGATATTTTCACTCGTCAAAATTTGTTGGAAACAACTTCAAAACCTAAGAGGTGTTGGCTCATTTTAATTTAGCCTCTAAGCTGAAACTGAAGAGAGAAGAAAAAATATCCTAGAAGGCATTAAGCTTCCAAATGCCAGTGATTAAAATTAATTTATCCTATCTTCCCAAATTCTAATTTAATGTAAAATATTGTACTACTAAATGCTAGTTGAATTTCAAAACAATTCTGTCTGAAGATAAAGTCCTGTTGGTAGGGAAAGGGATGTACAGAGATTTGGCCAAGCTGGGCACTTTTGCTACAGAAATCACAGGTTTTTGGGTTCTGTTTCACCCTGTCTGTTGTTCCAGGCTAGGTGGAACCATGGAACCACAGTGCAGGAGAGAGGCTTCACCCACAGCTTCTGTCAGCAGAGCAGCTCCACACTGTCCACTCACATCCTGTCACTCCTGTCCTGCCTTGGCATTTTGGCTTTTATATTTTCATATATTTGTAATCCTACAGTTCTTCAGTGTGTAACTCCAAACTCCATGTACAGTGTGAGCTGCTGCTTTCCCATTTTGGGCAGACACAACAATTCCTCTCCAGGCCTGGCAATCAAGGACACCCCACTGCCTCAGGCCCTGAGAGATGGAAACAAAAGTGAGTTGGGGGGAGCAAACTTGGGGTACATGACTTCATTACCTGAAGCTGGAATTGGAAGATTAACCCCCAATATGCAAATGGCCCAAACTTATGAAAGTGTGAAAACCCATGACCCATGGTCCATTTTTGGGTGTAGTCCCTGGGGGGCTTTGTCTGCCCTAAATGTACCTGAAGGCCCTTCAATAAATATAGCTGCTTTTTATTCCCTTAATTTTATCTGGCCTCTGTTTTTAGGTAGTCCAAAAACACATCCCACTGCCATTCAGATAACAACCCCTTCCTTTGCCTTTTCTCCCAACACCCAAATGCCCACCACACAGCAGATGCTGTCTCCCATCCCACCCTCCACCCTCCCTTCTCTCCACCTGACCTGTGCCTTGTTGGACTGCAGGGATGCTGGGATGTCCCAGGGACACAATCCCACATGGCCAAAGCTCTCACACGAAATGAGTTGTGTCACTCAGCCCTCTCCCTTGGAGCGATTTGCAGCCACAAATCAACATTATTGCAACTGGTCTTGACCTAGGGAAGGCCTGAGATGTGAAAATTATGTGGATACCCACAGGCATCCATTGGGATTTGGGCATGAATAATGTTGGGCTCAGTACAATAAAATATATCCACAAATAAATTCAGAACAGCCAACACTTGGCTCCACCTACACAGAGTATTCCAGTTAATATTTTTTACTACAACAGCAAATATGTCAATGTTGATGTAAATAAATTTATGTTATATATAGTTAAATAAAAAAAATAAATAATATATTAGTAGAACTACGATTAATATTAATAGAACTACTATATCATTACAACCATATATGATACAGTTATATACTATTATAGTAATATAAGTACTCTAGTATACTTATATATAGTTAAATAAATTTAACTGACTGACTATGCAGTGAGCTGATATTTTCAAAGCACCTGGAAAACTAAATTGTGCTCCTCACACAGAGGCTGAGACATTTTGAGAAAAATCTGCCCCACTTTTAATACCACATTCACAGCAAGCCCCCCACATTTCAAAAAGAATAATTTCCAAAGCTCCATATTAGCTGTGAGGTTTAGTATATAAACTGTGAGATCCTGAGATAAAAAACATGTGAAGCTAGTTTATTTAAGTGGCCTGTCATGTTTTTGAAGTATATTTAGACCACTGTTCCTTGCACTTAAATAAATGAAATTATTAAAATATATATGTAATTTTAATAGTTGTCAATTCACTTGCAATATCAAGCACATTTCAAAATCTGTTAATGACTATTTAGTTAGCATGAATAATTTTCATTAAGCACAGAGAATCGAAAAACAAGGATAAATGTTGTTTACAAAACTGCTTTCCATTACATCATCTGTATTGTTTGGCAGTGAAGAAAAACCATCTATTTATCCCCATGACCAATTCTTTGCCATTCTTAAACAATTGCAGAAGGCATTTTGTCTTTAAGTTCAAGTCAAAGCATTTCACGGTTCTTTTGAAGGACACATGATGACTCACCTGATACTTGAAATAAAAAAATATTATTTCTGAGTATCACACCTGAATTCCACCACCTCTGAGGAGCAGCAGTGACCCACAGTATGGAGGAACATCAGGAAAAGCTCAGTTCTGGCCTCTCACCACCCCACTGACAGCCCAAAGCCACATTCCCTCACTCTTGTGCTCCAGCCCATGGTGAACCTCTCCATAATGGAACCTAAAAATCCCAAAGAATTGCAATTCATGTAAGGGAACTGCACTCTAAACCTCCAGACAGGGCTTTGTACAAAAGCCTGAAAGCAATGGACACAACTGAGCTGGAGGTTTCAGTTGTTTTAGCACAAAATTGCTCTTCCCTGTAACTGGGCTGAGGGAAGTAAGAGTGAGCACACACAGGGAAGGGTCTCTGCCACAGGGAGCTTCTGAAGCCTAAATCAAATCCCAAACCATTTCTGAATCAAGTGAGATGGCAGCTGGGATCCATTGCATAGCTAATCTAGACATTTGTGCTTAGATTTCTAATAATAACTTCATGTGAAGTGTGGCCAGTGATTTTAGTAGCCCTGATAGCCCTGATCCCTGATACCCATGACAAAAACATGAAGCTCATCTTTGCAGCCATGAGGGGAGGCAGGGCACACAAAACTGATGAATGAAAGTTTTCAACAGCTTTTGATGATGGATCAGAAAGGCAACTTGGCAAAAAGGGCACATACCAGGGAGCACAAGTACCTATTCAGGATATTTAAAATACCATCTGCCTTCAAATACAGCAGATTCAAGTAAAGCTGAGCAGCACAGGATGTCTGTTCCAGCAAAAACTTCATTTAAAGCAGCAGTTACCACACCAGATGAGGTCAAAGCTCAGCTGTGCTTCTACATGATCTAGAACCAAAGGCAGCTTTCAAAAGGCAGGGACTGGGGATGGGTCAATCTAGAAATACAGCAGGATATCAAGACAAATTTCTGGGATATTATCTTCTTTCTTCCAAGCAATGCAAGTAACAGTCCATGGTTTTAATTCAATGATACTCGAGATTCTCAAGTTTGCATGTTCAGCTTATCTGAGAGCATAGCTGTAACTGGAGCTTTATCAATTTACATCAGGAAAAAGATGCTTCTTTCTCTAATGAGCCTGGGAAAACGTGGCTACAACCTTTTAAATTGCAACAAATATAAGAATATAGTAAAATATAATAATTGCAGTCCTCTTTGGGATTCTGCTGGTAAGTTGCTAGCAAGAAATGATCACTTTTAATACATAACCAACCACTTCTATTCCAATCCCACCTTTTGCAGCACTGTACTTCAGCATCCTTTGCTCAGGAGGGCCTGGGTGGTACCTGAGCAGGCAATTGAGACTGGAAAGTTACAAAGTCACAAAGACAAAAGCAGCTGAAGTGGGTGACTCCAAACTGCTCTGCTCTGCTCCCCCCTATGAGAAGCCCTCTGTAAGCTCACAGTTTGCTAAACTTCTTCAATCATTTCCCTCGTGCTTTTTTAATCAGTTCTTCTTCACATTTGTAAATGTTGCCCACAATTCCTTACAAGTGAAGAATACACACTTGCATATAATTAAGATCTAATCACTCAAAGACATAAACCAGGACTTAATTTCACTGGCATAGGCATTTCAATAGCAACAGGCAGCTCCAAGCAACCTTTGGGATCCCCTGTACTGATCTGTATGCAAACATGGTCACAAAGGCTTGGCATCCAGAGCAGCAGAACAGATGGAAAACACCCAGATTAAGTGATTTCAAGGAATACTGGCACTGAGCTAAGAACTAAGCACAGATCTTGCAAGTCCCAGGTGCACATCTTTTCCACAAGACCATTTATTCTCTGTCAACAGAAACTTCTGTATGAACCAAACCTAAAAAAATGGAAGACAAATATCAGACTGTAACTCAGGTTCTGGACAATAAATACAAGGTGTGATTTTGTTTCTTAAAATAAGGTATTAATTACATAGGTTATTTAAAGTTAAACCAAACTCTTAAAAGAGCTAATAAAGCAGTTACTGGGTTATAGAAATAGCCCACAAAGTAACTGCACTGCAAAAACTGTGGTTGAACCACACCCACACAATTTCTCTTTAGAACGTTTTCTACCCTGAGCTGATGTTTCACCAAGAATTCCTGAAGTTTTGGAAAGTTTAGTATCTCTGCTGAAATTCAAGCTTCCACAGTATCCTTGTCATAAAACTGACATTTCTCTTTGTTTCCATCCAGATTACAGGTAGCCTTATTCAGTAAACTCAGGCCACCTAGATCTGCCATCTGATTCTGTGATAAAAAACCATCAAGGTCCTACAGGTCAGCCCATTGCTGGCCCTCCCTCCCACACACCTCCTGCATAAGGTGAGATGAGCAGACACAAGGTGATTAAAATAATTTGATCTTGAGACTACTTAACAGGTATTTTTCATTTCTAACATCTTGTTCATCTGCTGCAGAGCCTGGTTCTGCCCCTCTCACTCCCACTGAGTTGTTTTTTCTGTAGAACAGTCTCATCTATTTCGATGAGATTGTTTGCAGAATAAAAGATTACTCAGTCAGAAAAAGCCCAAAACATATCTGAACACATAAAGGCTCTCGTATCTGTCAAAACATTTTTCAACAATTCCCTCCTGTAGGCTTTGGGAGCAATGTTCACCCAAGGCATGTGAGCCACCAGGTAACAAATCACTCCCTGCTGTTCATTACTAGGCACATCTACTTCCAGCAACAGAAACACAGTGACACTACAGAATAAAGCCAGCTCTTTAAACAGTTTAAATTTAGGTCTTTCTAGACCTTTAAAATTAGGTCTTTCTAAATTTAGACACTGAGGTCTTTCTTAAAGACTCCTTTTCTATTAATGCCTTTCAACCATTAAAAAAAAACTAATACAAGGAAAAGTCTGTGGATTAATGTAAAGCCCTTTTTTTCTGCTATTATGATTAAATCTTCCTTCTCCTCACTTATTTTGCAGGCAGTCTTGCAATTATTTTGCCTGTGCAGACCCATTTGAGAGCTTTTTAAATTCTCCTTGTGGCAGAGAGCAGCACACACACGGCACAGAGCCAGGGCAGTAACAGCACACTGGGGGGAAACAACTGTCTCCTTCATCCACACACTGATGTATGTTTGTACACATTTTATTGATGTCATCAATGCTCTGTGCACTCCATCACTGCCTGTGCAGAGGTGGAACAGGGACAGCAGCAGGACACAAGCAGTTTGAGAGATAAATTACACATATGCAGTAGCTTAAGTACTCCCCTCCCTTAAGATCCTCGCTTTCAGCTTGGAGTGATGAGAATATGTTGAACAATTGGTGGGGTTTCATAGCAGAGCTCAAATGATTTTACACTGTGCATCTACAGCCCCATAAAGTCTTCCTGAAGTTTTTACAATGTTTATATGAATATTTAACATTCAGCAATGGAACACTCTTTTACAACTTTCCTACCTGACTTAGTGCTTGCTCTTTTATTTTGGCTACTATATTGCTGGTAGCTCTTATTTGCATAAAGTTGCTTCACTAAAGAAATAGAGATGTATTTCAACTGAAACAGCCTGGAGTAGGAACAATTTTTCTTTTTCTTCTGCCTTGTTTCCTTAAAAAAAAAGAATCTCAAATTGCTTGAAAACAGAAACAAAGAAAAAGACAAATTCCTGGTAAGAAACAAGCCTTGTAAGAAGCAGTTTAGGTAAATATACTTCAGGGATACTTTAACTTTCAATATGAATGGTAATTATCATGTAATGAATACATACAATATAATGAATTATTAGGTATCTAAAGTGTTTCTTTAACTTTAGTGACAATTTTCTACAACTAGGTTGCTAATAATTATCTGTGCAACACTATCCTTACCTGTGGCATCCAGATATCACCTCAGCACCCTCAAGAAAAAGGAAGCTACCAGACTTGCATCTTCCTGAAGGGGCAGGAGGTGGACACAACTGATTTATCATGTTCCAATACTTATGACTTGGACTGAAGTAACACTTTATTAATTACAGAAATTAAATCCTTCATAAGTTTAAGACTCTAGTTGTTTGTAGTTTGGGGTTTGGTTTTTCTTGACATTTCTCCACGTTTATTTATTTTACTGCACTCACCTTGACCTATTATTTCCAATAGCACAGAAACCAAGCTCCAACCCACAGTGGCACATACTGCATAACCCCAACATGAAAAAGATTTGACATCTTTAGATAAAAAGAAATCCCCAAATCTACAGGCTGTCATCCACAAACAGTTCTGGTAACCACCACATGCAATGGCAAACATGCTCTGGCAAGAGGGGTCTAAACTATTACCCCTCTGGCATTGTTGCAGGCAGGAATAACATTAAATGATCCTAAGTTGTTGGTTCTTGTGGTTCTTGGCTTTTCTGCCTCTGTCAAGGTCTGGATTGAAGCACCCAAGACGATATTTTGTGTTCAGACTCAGATGTTTATTATTTCTTACCTATATTACAGCCTTATGAGTCATGAGCTCTACAGCATTCTACTAACAAGCTACAGAATGGCTAACTATCTTTCTCTGCAAGGCCTTTTAAGGCCAAACCATCCAATTAAGAAATTACACCTAAGTTATTTTTACTTTTAACCCAATAACCAATCCCTCATGTCCCACAATGTAAACTTTTCTGTTCAATTACATAAAACCACCCAAACCCATGGAGAAGAAGGTGAAGAAGGAGGACCAGCCTCAGCCCTAGAACCTCCTTGATTTATATGTATTACTATTTTCTAAAACCTTTAACTCTAAGTTTTCGACCACATGATGTTACACACTTCTATTCAAACTCCACACCCACAATCCCAGTGTTATCAATCAATTTCAGAAGCCTTCTCCACAGGCTCAGGTCAAAGGCAGTGTTCTCCTGGGGGTCAGTGCCTGTCAGCACAGAAAGTCTAAAATTCTCAGCATCCAGGGTTCCAACACTAAGTCACCTCTACACAGCACCCATGGCTTGGGCACAGCAACAGGTTAAGGAGAAGGAAGACACCTTCATCTTCCTCTCCTCCTCCCCTGCTTTCAGGACATCTGTCTCTGAGGATGGATAGTTTCTCTGGAGTCAACAACTGACCTAAACATCTAAACAATTTACTTTAACACTCTTCTTACAGAGGGTTTTCCCAAGTCTAAACATGTTCATTGAAACACAAGCTGGAAAGAGGCACCTCCCTTGATTCATTTATGCATTTCATGACAACCTTTGGACCCAAATCCTGTCCCTTTCTCTCAGGTGAATGAGCTTCCCCCTGTACCACCTGTGTCGTGGTGCCCACTCCAGAGGCTGCTTACATCTTTTGAGAGAATTGCTTTTCCACGATCAGTGCTGAGTTTTTGAAGGGGCTGGCAGATAATAAATACCATCCTCTCTTTGCTTACCAATAATTTGAAACATCTGTTCTTCCCAACATCAAATATCCACCACAGAAAGAAGCATAAGGCAGAAATATGGGAAATCTAAAACTTCCATGCAATAATACTATGAGGAATGCATTTAAACCCACACATAGCTGTGTCTTGCTGGTATAGCACAAACTCCCTTTTTCTCCTGTAATTTCATCATTTATCTCAGATTAGACAGGACCTTTCTGAGGGAAGCAATGAGGTGTTCCCAGGCTGCAGCTCCCCAGTCACCTTCACCTTGTTTCACTGTCACCAGGTACAAAACCCCCAAGAAAGCTGAATATGTACAAAAGGCAGAATGGGAGAGTTCAGCTTAACTGCATTACTCTTTTGTACTTTGGAAATGATTACTGGGTTTGCTGGAACTGTTTACAGAAATGCTTAACTGTAAGCAAATATTAAAGTATCTTAAGAAAGTTCTAAACTCCAGCTGATCAGAAATCCAAATATTAATCTGTAAGGACAGAAACAATGCTGTGCAATTCAGTGGGTTTAATTTTAACCCAGTGATTTTGCAAGCATGAAAAACACTGCCAGGCAAGAGGATCTAGCACATCACTGTCCTAAACCAGGGATATTTTTAATTAGCTGTAGCCAGGGATAGGGGAGAGGAAATCAACTTGACCAATGTACCAGGTGATGGAGAACCCACCCTCTGGGACTGTTCAGAATATCATATCCTGAACAGTCCCAAATAGCAGCTAAAGACCATCCAGAGCTTTCTGAAGGCAAAATACAGGTCACTCTAGTAATTGCTGCATGTATGTGGCCATTGGGCAGATAATACTACCAAGAAACCTTCCTCCTCCTGCTCATAAATGACAAGATAACCTGAAACAAAAGAGGTTTGTCAGTCTTGTAATATCAATTACACATGAAAAATATGTCCTTGCAACTGCTTCTCCTTATGTAATGCATTATTAACACTGCTGGCTTGATCACTCTACCACAGTGGGGAAATAATTTAATAAGACTGATTGAGGCAAGAAAAAAAATACGTCTATCTTACAAGCAGAAGTTAAAGGTTGCCACTGATTTGCTGCTCAAAATGTTTGAGAGGATGTCAAATGAGTTCTGGTTTTGGCACATGAATGCTATTGCTCTGCAGAACTCAGACATTGATATAAATTTACCTCCAGGCACAGGTACTTAAAGATACAGTAGGAGATTGTGATCATCATATAATACAAAATAAAGCTAAATTAAAAGCTGCCCCAATGCATTTTAAAATTGATAGGCAATAATAAAGCACCCATGGGATTTACCAAAGAGGTCTATAGGGAAAGTCCTGGAAGCAATCTGTGCAGTATTTATGAATTAGGACACTCAGCAACTGATCACCAGAGATTACTACAGATGTACTAAAGCCTGCAAGAACCCCTTGTCCTCCTGCACTACAGGAACTCATTCATACACTAGAGCTCACACTGACAGTGACAAAAAGCAGGGACTTTACCAGCTGACAAAAAAAACAAAACAAAAAAAAAAAAGGTGGCAGAGCCAAGTCAGAAAGGTTTCCAGCAGTGAAACACAGTGCACACTGCACCAGCCTGCTGTGGGGGTAATTCCCAGCTGCTGGGGAAATACCCAAAGACCTCCAGTTTGAGTGCAGGGGAGAGGAGTAGGATGGTATGCACAAGGTCAGCAGGAGGCACTGATGCCTCAGGTTTCAGCTTTTATATTTTTCACATTCTGTGCTGCTTTAGTGTGTGGGTCTGGGCTTCGTGTTAAAGGTTAGTAAGCTCTCTGCACAGAGCAGGGAGACAAAACAATTCCTTCTCCAGCTGGGGACCAAGGACAAAGGATCCAAATCTCAGGCCCAAGAGCACAAACAACATGGGCTGAAGAGAGAAAAACAAGCAGGATGGGACTGCATGGGCTAAAGCTGGAATGGGACAATGAACTCCAAGGTGCAAATGGAGCAGAACTGATCCCAGTGAGAGCCCCCGTGAGCGGCCGTGCATTTTGGGGCCATTTTGGTTCATCTTGGGTGCAGCCCTGGCTGGGCTCTTGTGCTGCCCAAGGTGGATCCATGGAGGCCTCCTAATAAATCCCTGCTTTATTCTTTAGCTCTGTCTAGTCTCTGTCCTAGGTCAGCCTTCACAAGGCATCAGCACCAAGCCAGCCCTGCCTGGTCTGGGGTGATTCAGCACTCCCACACGGGAGCACCACTCTGCCATTTCCCCATCTTTCAGCCTCTGGATACCCAATGGATACTCCTTGTTCTCCTACAGTACTCCCTGTCCTCATCCCCCTCCTCTCAACAGCCCAGCATTTCATAGATGTCTGCCCTGCTCTCCTCACTCAGCCTGTCCATGAAGCATTTCCCCTCTCCTCCAGACAGGCTGGTTAACAGAGCTGAGCTCCCCTGGTTGCACCCTCCCTGCTCCAACACACCATGGCAGGAATTCTGTGCCCTCTCCTGTTCCCTTCAAGCTGTGCATTCCAGGAGTGGCATACTGCCTTCTCTAGTCTTCTCACAAGTAACCTTTAACTTCCTGTTATTCTCTTGCATGCTACCCAACCACTGAGCTGACTTTTTAAGAATTACCCCAAATTATTCAAAAATATCTTTCTTAAGCAACAATGGCTGATTTTAAACCCATCAACACATACAGCTAGTGGAAACAAACCATCAACACATACAGGACAGTTTTCCTCCAGTTTTGAGTTTCATCTGGCATTGCATTGTTCCTTCATGGTGTTTTCTACAACTCTTGACACTCACAGCATCAGTGTCATTCAACACTCTGGAATAAAGCAGACTGTTTCTTCCCTATTTCAGTGAATTTTCCAGGTCAGTTATGAGCATAGTGAATGCTGTAACTCTTAGTTCCACTATTAATGAAATCTGGTCAGCAATAACTGTAACTCTTTCGGGGGGGTTAACCTGTTTATTTGTAATGGATATCTAGATGACATTATTCTATAAATGCTTATTCTGTAACAGCCTGGATGCTTTAGAAACCTTCAGTGAAAAGACTTTTTTCAAGCTTTTGGAAATACAAGCATCACATCAAGCAGATCCTTTTTCTCAATGTGCTCCTTCAAAGACCTCTAACAAAACAACAATACTTCATCTTCTTTTGCAAAGAGGTAACGATTTTTTTTTCTACTGATATTATATTCATTCATAACCGAGAAATGTTATCATTTTCACTATTCATAAAAATAACTATTGGCTTAATAGAAATTGCCAAAGGTGGCGCCTCTGAAAAAGGATACAATCTCTTCTGTCACTGGAATACTGTGATGAAAGCTCTATGGGAAGCACAGAATGACTTTCCTATTTGCATAATCTAATAAACAGAGATTGTTCCTTGAAATAAAGCAAAGCTTCTTAGAAAAGAGAAAGTGTAATGAAGAAGGCTCTTGATACAGTACATCCAGATTTTCAGTGAAAAGAATGAAGTTCTTAGTTCTGCAGTGCAGTCCATGGTGTGCTGAAGGGATGAAGCCCTGTCCAAGGTGCAGGCCATAGTCCCAGCTTTTAAAATGTCCTGTCGAGCTTGCTTTGGGCTGGTCAGCAATACTCTCACTACAAGCCTTCATCTGCTGGATTAACACAGCTCCAGCTCTGTCAGACCAAAAATACACCTAATCACAGTCTCATTATGCAGGAAAATTGCACTCAACTCCCAGTCACTCATCATAACGTGTTACACTCCAGATAAACCTGGGCAACAAGTGCCACACGAGCACCTCCCAGTTAGCCATCAGTGCTCCCAGCATTTTGCCAAAGGTGAAATACATCATTGTTGATGTTACCATTTATCACAGAATGATGGTATATTTATTATTGTGATTTTCCCCCCTACAAAGAGCTACTGCACTGCTTCTCTGGTTGTCATTTGTGCCTAATATCAGGATGCAGGACACCATAACCTGCAGGAAATGCACAGTTGAGTGCCTGCACTAGTGTTTCAGACTAGCCCTCTTTGATCAGAAGTGTTCCTACTGATTATTACAGACATGCTTTTAAAGGGCTCACAATACTTCTATTAAAAAAAAAAAAGTTCCAGCCACTTGTTCTGACTCATTTCCAAGAGCAGTCCTAAAATAGGATCCAAGTACACTTTATTGTGTTCAGGACACTGGCAGGAGGAATGACAATAGTCTGAAAAAATTAACACACAGCTTAGATCAATCATTACTCAATTTTCTGAGCTGGTGTTCTCCATGTGCTGAGTAACAACCAACTTCATTAAGCTAAAATGGACCTTTAGTAAAGCAGCTATTTTACAGAGCTATTTTTTATTGGTGTTCCTGACACGTGCAGAGGGGGTGATTTTCAGATAACCCTTCCATTCTTCAGCTTCTTTTCCCTCCCAGATTTACCATATCCAAAAAGGACAAAATGCTGCAGAGGGCTCTGCAGGATCTCCCTATTTCTACCATGAAAAATACACCTAAATCCTTTTGTCATCAACTCTTCATGATAGTTAGTTCCCACCCTAGAGAAAGGATACGAAATACCCTCACTCCTCCAGTAATTAGAGACCCTATTTCCAGCATTAATGTTTCTTACCCTGTTTGTGGTTTTTCTTTAACCAGGGGCTGAAATACATAACATCAGCACAAGGGTGATGTAATTAATGTTTGTCTTTCTGTTCAATCAAAGTTCAGTCCGATGCTTCTTGAAAAAGCCTTAAAACCACAGCAGCTCTTTGCTTCTGTTTTTGATCTCCCTGCAAGAGAGTGACCACTACCAGATTCATTAAACACAGCTTGATGATTGCCCCCTGCTCAGGCTTTTTCAGCACTCTGCATCCACAGTGAGCTCAGGTTAATCCTGCCATCACTCCCACTGTGCAAACAGCTCTGTCTGCTGGGAATGTGCTAATCAGGCTCCATAGGGCCCATCACACACCATAAACACGTCACAACAGAAGGCTGGATTTACCAATTTGCTCTCCATTCCTGCTGTTCTCTTCCTCTTCTGTCTTCCAGCTCCTGTTCTCATTTGAAACAAAACAGTTTTTCTGGCAAGAATGGGTATATCTTAGGGGAAAAAAACCCAAACACTCAAAACCAATTCTTTGCTAAGCATTCCCATGTTTTAGAAACACCTGATTTTGCAACTAGACCCAGCCCAAAAGCACCAGTATCATGTTGCTCCTGTCTATTGAAAGACCAGCATTTGCAGGATTTTCCAAAGCTCAGTGGCAGTGCTTGGCCTCTAGGCCTTTTGTTTCCTGGCTCTGATGATTTTTACTTAGCAGTGGCACACTCAGCTTCACACCCTCCAGCCATGCTTGTGCTGAGCACAGACTCAGCCTCTGAAGTCACCACAAAACCCTCAGTCAACCCAATCACTCAAGTTTTTGTCAGTATTCACACTGAATGCAGCACATTCACTCTCTTTGATAATCACTGGGGAAAAAGAAAGTTAAAGGTTTACCTCAAAGCCAAACAAAACCTTTAAAGGACAGAATCCTGTTCTCTCCTAAGAGATGAAAAAAGGCTCCAAGTTATGCCTTCCCAAGCACAGGAAACCCTGGTCCTGCAAGCTCATTACAACCTACAGGCTGTGGGGGAAATGCAAGCACACCTGTGTGGAACACCCCTTGGTCAGGCATGCCCAAGGTTAACCACCACAAGGAATTCTCAAACTGAAATGCATTAATGGACACAGAGGCAGTTGGTTTTAATTTGAATAACTACCACATATGACTCCACTGGTGACCTACAGAGCAATAATTCCTTATTGTTAACAAGCATGTGCATGACTTACTGATGATTCCTCTATTCCAGCCCACAGATCACAATTTTCCCTCCCAAAACAGGAGCTGTTAATGAAAAAAAGAACACCCTGTATTTTCCATCCTTTTTATAACATCAACAATCATTTGGGCATCTTCTGCTTTCTGTATTGCACTTACCTGAATGTTTTCCTCAGACACACAAGTGGAAAACTGTGGATTTTTTTTTTTTTTCTCATCACTAAATGTTGATTTTTTACTTTATTTTTGTTAGGGTTAGGATTAAATGTGCAAGATGGTAGGTCTTGTTTGGATGTAGATATTTATTAGCTTATATTTATATTACAGTCTAACAAACTGTGAGTTCTACAGTACTTTACTAACAAACTACAAAATGGAGAGGTATTTCTCTTTCTGTAAGGCTTTTTAAGGATAAGTTGTCTAATTAAGAAATGACACTTAAATCATTCTTATTTTTAACTTAATAACTAAATATTTCTGGCTTGTAATGTGGACATTTTTATCTAATCATATAATACTAAAATTTATATAGAAGAAGGTGAAGAAGAAGGACTAGCTTCTGCCTTAAAACTTTTATTTTGTTATGTATACATTACAATATTCTAAAACTTTCAATTTTAAGTTTTCTATTATGTGTTATTACACACTTCTATTCAAACTACACACTTACAATCTTAGTTCTATCATTCAATTTTGGAAGCTTTCTCTAAGGTTTCAGGTCAAACCCAGTGTTCTCCTGGGGGTCAGTGCCTGTCAGCACAGAAAGTCTAAAACTCTCAGTAACCAGGGTTCCAACACAAATCAGCCCCAACAAGGTGGTTCCTTAAAACCATAACTGGATTTGCATAGATTTAAATATTCCATACTCCCACCAAAGAACACAGGCCACCCATGTTTAAAGAAACTCACTAAGCACAGAGCACGATCAAATTTCCACAGTTTACAAGCATATGCTGATAGTTCTGCTACAGTTTGCCAAAAAAAGTGTTGAGACTGGTAGGGGAGGATTGACAGCAACATCTACAACAGCTACATCCACTGCCAGCATTTCAGAGTCAGTTTAGTAAGCACTTCAAAAGATACAACTCTGTTGCACAAATAAATGAGTGACACATTTTCCATGTAAAAGCTGAGGAGAGAAATGTCAAGACAGAGACACAAATATCTGACTTTTCAAAGGCTGTATGTTTTTTAGCAAACTAAACCAAGTATGAATTACCCATTTTGCAGAGAAATATGATGACAGAGATGTTAGCAAGACATTTCAATTATTACAAGGAAGGGAAAGCATGTTTAAGTTTCTTCTAGCCAGAATCTAAAAACCCCAACGAGCACGTTGTTAAGAACTTTGTTGATTTTCACTGCTTAAGTGAAAAAGGAGATAAAGACAGATTTTTCTAGCAACCATGCCCATAAAACTACATACAGCTCTCCTTTATCAACTTCAAATGTACACAGGTAGGTGTTCCATGCATAAAATGGAACAGATACAGATTTGTGTCAATAAACAGCATTACTTAGGGATTCAGAGTAAGACTTCAGAGTTCTTCAAAAGCACCAAGTTGGAAACTTTCCTCATCTTTGAAAAACCCCATACCTTGATAAATGCTACTGTCTTCTAGCCTTGCTGATACCTATCTCCTTGAGCTGAGGACTGCAGCAACTAGGTAGTAGGGATACTAAAACCTTTTCGACTTTCTTTTCTTTTCCAGCTGAATATCACAGTAACAAATCCAAATACAATCCGTCTCTGCTAGAAAAATGTAACTGGACTGCCAGATGACTTCACAGATGAAAAGAGCCTTCTGAAAGGAATTTATTCAGGTCATTCCATCCCACAGCAATTTGCCCCATTTAAGCAGAAAATGAATTTATTAAGAATCAGAAATAAGCCTTATTTTGACTACATTTACTTCTCCTGATGTTACAAATCTGGAATTGTCAAAAGCAGAGGCATTCACAGATAATGTGACACTAGAGAGTCCTCAGGACTGGAAATCCCCCTGTTCAGCTGTACCTGTGGGACAGACACTTAACCCTGTTTTAGCCTCATCACTTTGAAATCCCTACCACCAAAGAGCTTGCTTTCCTCCTAAATATACAAAAAAATGTACAAAATTGCTTCCATAAAGAAAAGAAGACAGGTCATTGTCACAGGAGACTGCCTGGAGGAGGGAATAGAAGGCTCCACGTGCAGAATGAACCCAAACACTCAGGGAAGTTTGCTGCCTGCCTGGGGCTCGGGTTAAAGATGTGATGGGAACTCTCCCCAGGCTGGCACAGCCCTCGGAGCACTGCCTGTTATTGATGTTTCAGGCAGCCAGCCATGAAGGTGCAACAAGAGCCTTAGTTTACAATATGTGGCTGAGGTGTGCATTCTATCCCCACCTGTCAGAGCTGGGGCAGTTCTCTGCTGCTCACTGGGCAGTTTTCTTTCTCTCTCCCACAGCCAATCCTCCCTCCAGGAGATCTCTGCTGTCCATGGCCACTGAGTGTCCCTGCATGGCTGATCAAATTCCATCATCCCATGGGAGAGGCTCTGCCCAGGGGAGGAGCCAAGCATTCCTACCTGGATCCAATCTGCCCTTGGGAACACCCCAGCAGCCTTTGCCCCCTGCATTCCCAGAGGAGCAGCTTTCTGCTCCCCTGCATTCCCAGAGGGAGCCCAGGCCCATCTCCAGCAGCCCTGGAGCTCCAGAGGAAAACTCCCCCCTTGTCCAGGATCCCTGCTCCAGCAGAGCCACAGCTGGCACTGCAGGAGGGCTGAGCCACCCTGGGATGGCCCTGCTGCCACCACCCTGACCCACAGCCTGCCAGGGCCTGCTCTGACTCCGGCAGGGGTTTGTTTTTGTTTGTACTATTGCATTTGTATTTTTAATTTTCCTAGTAAAGAACTGTTATTCTTTTTCCCATATCTTTGCCTGAGAGCCCCTTAATTTAAAAATTATAATAATTCAGAGGGAGGGGGTTTACATTTTCCATTTCAGGGGAGGCTCCTGCCTTCCTTAGCAGACACCTGTCTTTTCAAACCAAGTCAACAAGAAATCTAAGGGCAACCAGGGGAGACTCCAGCCCTGGCTCACCAGGGAGGTCCCAGCAGGTTGGCAAAGGTGATGCCCACCTAGAAGAAGGCCCAGAGGGAGGATCCAGGGCACCACAGGCCTGTCTGTCTGAGCTCAGTGCTGGGGAAGGTGTTTTCCAACCTAAACAATTCTATTATTCTAAATGCTTGAGAGGAATGGAAACTGGTTTTGTCTGAAAAAAATTAATAGTGACTTAAGCAATTCAGTCAAGGAGGAAGCCCTACTACAGGAATTACATAACCACGTAATAGCAAGTGAATTGTAACTCTTTGGAAACCAAGTTTATTTTCTACAAGCATATCTTTGAGACACATTGGGAAAGATTCACAATGCATTTGATTCTCTAACTGCCAATTCTTGAAAACTGAGGGTAATAGCAATTCCAATAATTTATTTAAATGAAGGTTGATGTGTCAACCTTCTCTCTCCACTGCTCTGAAAAGGAAGCACTTCTGTGATCTAGGGTGTAAAATGACTTCACAATTGCTATATACTTCCAGGCTCACCCACTTTTGCTGACTTTTCCTGCTGGGCATTTCAGAGTAGTATGTGCCAGTGGGTTATGAGCAACTTGGACTGCAAAAGCCACCTTTATACAACAGAGCCATTTACTGGAAAGATGAACAATGTCTTTGTCACCACCTATTGCAACAGCCACTAGGCTCTGACCTCTCAGACAGAGCCTTGATCTAACAGCAGAGCTCTCACTCTGTTTCCTTAAATTCAGAAAGCTGAGCAAGTATCACAATGTAGTGTATTAATAGCAAAACCCTGCTAGCACAGCTGTGCCACAGTTAAAAGTGCAGAAGCTTTAAACTCCAGCTTCCTTAAATACAACACTCAAGATGCTCTACTATAATTAATGGCCTCATCTGCTTACTAATGTGTCACAGCTATTTTTGCAACTAATCTCTCAAATGCTAGGAAAATAGATGTTCTGTACACAGAGATACTCTGGTTAGAGCTTTGGGTCCAAAGCCTCACTGACCCTCCATCATTATCTGTGGAGCTTCCAGTGCTAGATCTGCCTGTTCACCTGTGCAATTTCTCTGTTGCAAATTTCCTTACCAGATGCTGCATATTTACTGGGATGTAGATAAATTTAACAACAAGGGTGTTTAATAAAAACACCAACTAAGAATCTCCCCAAGGAAGCTGCTCTAGAGCTCAGGACTGTCTTGCCTGCAGCAGGGAAAGAAGGATCAAAAATAAGAGAGGCTCTCTTGAGAGCAGACCCCGTGCCTGGGGTCTCTACACTTGTGATGAGGCCACAGCATCATAAGCAGCCTGCACAGAGAAAAATCAGGTTTGACCAAGGGACAGCTTTGTTTTAGTTTATTCTGATCCCCACAGGAAAGACCCTGAAGACATGATGAGAGTGACAAGTAGTTCAGAGAATAGAGCCAGAATTGAGCTGTTGCTGGCATGTCCTTGCTTCTCTCAGGGGACCAGCAGACAGAGACAGAGCACTCAGGGCACAGGGCAGGGAAAATCCCAAGGCACCACACACCTCCAGCACACTTCTGTGTGTGGCCCGAGCAGGTCACTTGTCCCCTGATGCTGACACTTGCAGAGAAATTTTTTCAGCAAAGTAACCCCTGTTCTCCTATGACTCACACCTGATTGTGCTCTTGACAATCCCACTGTGCTGTCTGGCCCTTTTCTTTCTGGCAAGGCACATTATCCTGTATCCATGCTGCATTCCTGTCTTGAGGGGGCTTTCCTTCAAGAAGGTGTTATGGGTGTAAATGCACCTCAGCAAATAAAGCTTTGAAACACATGTTAAGAGAGTATTGGAGTTCAGAGCAACACTAAGACAAACCTAGAATATTCCTAATTCAAAATTTTAAATTGTTCTGTAGTCTTGCAAAATGTCCAAGCTTCAGTCTACTTCAAGCTGGGCCAAGAAGCCTGAAATCCTTACTGGACAGATATTCCATCAGCAAGAGACATAGGAAATGAATCTTTCCTTGATAATTCCATGCATTTGTTCTACAAGATTAGCTTTGTTCCAGTAACTCCCCAGTTCAACTGCCTCACAGGAATAATTAAATACTTATTTTTAGCTCATTGAATCAAGGCCATTTGTCTAGCATTCTATATTACTGAACAAAAGCAAGCTGAAAAACAGTGAATACCTCAAATTTTGCTCATCTGAGTTGCTGCTTTAGCAAAAAAAAAAAAAA
>VZRH01003107.1:786792-832056 GCA_013397555.1 Urocynchramus pylzowi
GGCGGGTCAGACAGAAAATATTTTAAATAAGAAACAATAAACATCACTGAGAACACGAACAGAAAACTCCTAACTCCTTTTTAGACAACTAAGTTAAGAAAAACACCTTCCAGCAACATCTCAAATCATCTCCAGCAAAGAAAATCCCAACACTGTGCCACACTTGTTGGGATGAACACAGCAACCTTCCATGGTATTTGGAAAGATAGAAAACACTTACTGGGATGCACAACTGGTATTCCCATTTGAGACTTTTAGCACTGGAAAAGCAACAGGAAGGCTCTGTACTGTCCTGCTTGCAGGGATATTGCTCCCTGGGATGTCACTGACCCAGACCTGACACCTCAACACCCAAAAGCTTCATCATCATAAGCTTGACCATGTTTCCACATGTGAAAGGGTCAGCCCTGGACCTGCTCTGTTAGCCATGTAAATTCAGTGAAAACTGCAGTATTCAGGCTTTGGAAGGTTTCTCTAAAAACAGAATGAACAGTCACCAACAATCACCTCCTCCAGTTTCCATCCCAAATAAATGTATTCATGGCATTGTGCTGGAGTTTCTCAGTTTGAGCTGGCACTGGAAAAATCTCCCAACATATTAAGAAGCTAACTGTGAGGTCAAGAGAGAGTTTTATATGCAATTGATCTGAAACCCCAAGCTTACCTGCAGTCTTTTCCACCAACTGGATATATAATACTCCTGGAATGCCACAGCTGAGACAGCCACAACACACAGAGTGCCACCAGGCAATTTCAGAAGGCTTTAAGCATGCTCTCCCATACAGAGAAACATCCTACCTCTTCAGAAGGCTGCAAGAGTCTGCCCTCCTTGTTCTTTAGCCCAACCTTTTCTACCCCTCATGTTCATGCATCACACCTGTGTGCCCTCTGTTCCCTTTGCTCAGTGCCCCTGGGCACTCCATGGCTCATTGCTTTCATTCTGCTCACCTGCTTTGCCCGGCTGCACCCACTGGGGATGAGGCTGGGCCCAGCCCCACTCCCAATCACCACAAACTGGGGAATTTAGTGAAACTTTTATGTTGATGCAATGGTAGTTACAGGGAAATGAACTATCCCTTCTCAGGGTGGGATGTAACAACTGAACAGAAGCTTTTGTCTTTTATTTCTGTGCCAAGCACGTTCCTTAAGTCACACTTCTTAGCAGTGCAAATGCAGTAGCAGCAGAGTTCAGGCACTGCTTACTTCCAGTGAGACCTGGAGGAGAGGGAAGGTGTCTCTCCCCCTCTCCTGGCCCTACACAGGTGACTGGGTGTTGATCAGACCAGTGGCACCATTGCACTTAATTGTTAGTTTTGAAAGTATTGCTACTCCAGTGCTAATATTATGTATTCCTCCAGAGCACTGAACAACATTTCAAATAACCAAATGATGAAAAGGGAGTCTCTACTTCTGCAATAAAGCACAGACTGCAGGAACTGCCAACATATTAAGTTCTAAAACCCAGGGTAGCATTACCATGCACACCCAATACACAGCACAAGCTCCTGAGCGTGAGGGCAATACAAAAAACAAAACTACTTCATTACCTGCTTGTCAAAGCCAAAAGCCAAGGCAAAAAAATGGAGATTTGAAGGCACAGGGACACTGACCTCAGCAGGAGACTGAATGCCAGGAAGGCACCAAGACTGTGCAGAACTAAGGCTGGACAGGCAAACTGCTTCACTTTCATTATCATACAAGGAGGAAAAGCAGAAAAAAAAAAAAAAAAAAAAGATAAAAAATTGTAGTGCACTCCAGCAGGGTAGTGAAGGTCAAACTCAGCAAGAGACAATGCATTCTAATGAATATTTTTCTCAACTCTTGGAAGATTAGATTCAGCACATCTTTAAATCCCACCAATATATTAAACTGTTCCAAAAAAAGAATTTATCAGACATACAAACTATGGAAATAACTTATTTTGTCTTGGCAGAGCTTCTCAAGTGCAAATATCAAAAGAAGTCTTAGGACAGGTAGCTATAACCAGAGGGAAAAAAAAAAAGTTATCTCATGGAACTATCACTGCAAGGAAACAGAATTAACAGTCAATACTATTCCCATAAGAAAAAAAAAAAATATTTCTAATTTGTGTTGACACAGAAGTACAACATCTCTGAGAATGACCAGACCTGCTGATTTAAAAGCTAACAAAGCTGGGAGGATGGACTAGACCCCTGTGCCAGTGGATCAGAGGCCCTCTGAATCTCAGTGAGCGAGGGGCTACAGACATTTGTTCACTCCATGTGCATGGGTTTAGAGCAGGACAGCTGGTCAGCTGCTCCCATTGTCCTCTGGCCAAGGGCAGTGCAAGGCCAGCCCCAGAGCAAATCCAGAGAGGCAGATACACATAAAATGAACAGTAAAGGGCTAAAAATAGTGTTGAACATTGATGCAATACAGAAAAAGCCAAACCAAAAAAAAAAACCCTAAAAAAAACCCATAGCCCCAGAGACACAAAAATGAATTCCCATAGTTTTACTCTTATTTCCTTTGCTCCATCAGACATGGAGCAGAGATGGGGTGGAGGGCAAGGAATTCTGTACAGGCAGGAGCTGTGATAAGGTCTGTCTGTCCCTGGGACAGGTGTCCCCTGCACTGCTGTGTGACACCTCCAGCTGCAAAACTGCTGCAAGGGACACGAAACACCTCAGACAGGGAGGGCAAAGAACTGAGCCTCAGGTCACTGAGGTCACTGCCCCTTCCCCAAGTGTTCCTGAGGGACATGGACAGACTGAACCTTTTTCAGGCCTTAGGACACAGCAGAAGACAAGGACTGAATCTCAGTTTGTGAAAGATTATTAAGTCAATTAATATTAAAATAGCTCCTTTTTATTGTGCTGGAACAGAGAGGAATCAGGTGCAGGAAAATTCTCCAGGTTTTTTCAGCTGCCAGTTTTTCCTCCTTGAATGCACTAAGGCATATTTTACCTTCAGATATCACAGTTAACAACATAGTGTAACTAAGGAAGAGAATTTCAAGAACTAATGAAACCAACACTTCTACTTCTTAAACAAAACCTGAAAATTTTCCAGATTATGCTCCAGTAAAATTGATGCCTTCCAAGGATAAACCTGCATAAGAGGGTATTAAAATGATTAGTGGATGGGTACACACTGTGAGCATGAGAGCTGATAATGCCACTCCCTGACAAAAAACCCCAAAAACTTTAAGTTACATGCAGTACACACAGTATTCCCAGCTGTTATTCTGCCTATAAAATATGCTGTAGGTCTTCCAAGCCACAGACTGTGAGGATGGACAGAAAGGAAATGAAGGAAAGGATGAGGTAACAATGCAAATGACCACACTATATAATTTACTTTATTTCTGTGTGACTGTGCCCAAAGAACTTGAACCTAGAGTGACTTGAGCAGAGGAAACACCACTCTGAAATTCCCAGGCACTCAGCTATCTGCTTACCCCCACACTAAGAATATTCTGCCATTTCAGCATTTAGTTATTTTAATCTTTTTGTAGTCTTTCAGCCTTTCCCACAATCTGCCTTCAGGGTGGGACAATGTTCAGAGCAGCTGTGAAATAAACTATTATTTTCATATTGAACTGTTTTAATCTCCTTCAATTTTTCCTCCTTCACTACAGCACAGGTCTTCAGCTGTTAGTTCTCAGTTTAAAAGCAGGGAGCCTCATCAGATAATTAGAAAAAAGTTTACCTGAGGGCTTTCCTGGGTAATTTACAGCTTGACTAACCTATAAAAATTATAGGGAAATAAGGCTGTGGTACCTAAAAGTAACGGTTGTTTGTTCAGTTCAGCACTACTTAATTACTCTTCCTTTAGTTCAAAGCAAAAAGGAAATAATTTATTCTTCAAAACATTTCATGAGCTCATTTAAAATAATTGACTTTGAAAGAAACTGTGAGGACAAAAAATGTGAAATTCTTAGTATATTAAAAAGCAAATACCAACAAAAAAACCCAACCCCTCTTCTGTTTTGTAGACATAGAATAGTTTCCTCTCTAAGCAGGGTACAGGAGTCTACTAAGTACATGAGGTGAAAGAAAAATAAATGGCATTTTGGCTTAAAAAGACTGATAGGTTTGTACTTAACATGTGGCTGTTTGGGACAGCCATCCTCCTTGGAACCCATTATGTAGTTACTGACAGCCATACAGGAAGCTCAAACTGGTTCACATACTTCTACAAACATGTTTTTGAATGAGTTTCAAACCTCAAAGAGTTTAAAAACCTGAAACTATTTTAAATCTAAAAAGCACCTTTCCCCATTTCTACCACAATTAGCAAATAAAGTAATATATAATAAAGGAAATATATACTGACATTTGGCCTGTGTGCATTAAAAATCCATCTTTCTGTATTGCAGCCCCTGAACTTTAAGAGACCACATGGAGGAGAGGGCTTACAGTGAGATATTGTGCACTACCCAGTTTCTGGTGGTCTTTTCCTCTTTTATTGTTGGCCAAGAGACACTGTTTGATACAGAATAAAACTGCAGCTGCACTGGAAACAGGTGCAAGTATAAACATGTGTATGTGTATATATCTGTATAATTTTTAATATATATATTTGTATTTATATTTATATATATTTGTATTTATATTTATATATATTTGTATATACATATATATATACATCAGTCCAGTGAGGTGAGCTCAAAATGTGAATTTTAAATGTAAATTTGACAATAAGAAATTGGAATACAGGATTCTTTATCCCGTCTTGTGATAATTTTTATTGCAAAGAAATACATTCCATAAAGGCATTTGGTGTAATTCCAGAGTGTTGTAAAAGCTGCACGGGACCCCACAGTGGCCATTGGACATAGCAACTCTGAGCTCAGACTGAGCAGAAAAGAGGGACAGTAATACAGTGTACAGCAAATGCAGGAGAAACAGATGCCTACCACAAACAAGATCTAGTCTTTAACTTGCAAGCTGCACTAACCCCGCAGTCACTCTAGTTTTAAAACCTACTTTATGTCCCCAAAAGTAAAGCACTCATGGAGTGTACTCAGGAAACAAGAATACTCTGTTGTTCAAGCTGAATTTTTGAGCTAAGACACCTTCTGGACAGAGATGCTCTGTCCAGACCTAATCTTCTAACAAATTCATTTTGCCCATTTGGTCAACATACTTCTCCCTTTTCTTGCAATTTGAATAACCTACTTTACTCCAGAAACATTTTTTAAAAGTGAATTTTCAAGTGAAAATAATCTGCCCAGAAAAATATTTGTGGGCTTTTCCAAAAGAGGCAGGAAAAATCTTCATAGCACAACTTTTGGATTCCTCACTACAGTACAGAATGCAGAGTTTGCCAGCAGCCTACAGAAAGGTTTTTACTGAACACATTGAGGAGCAGGCAAAGGGAGCTACAAAGCTCATTGTTATTTCTCAGAGAGAAAAAGGATTAATTTATTTAATAGATTGCTGAGTTGCCAATTCACACCTGATGCCCAACTGCTTCCTCTTTCCTTCTCCAGCTCCTGTTCAGCTGAAACACATCTGCTTCTGCCTCTTACTCTAGCTGCAGTCTGGTTTTTGTTTGTGCTGGGAGGTTCTTTTACAGGTCTTCTGTAGAGGTAATTTTTGCCCTCTCAATGCAAATTCTGCAGTTATGAAGAAGGAACAGGCTGTGGAGGAGACAACAGCCAGCTTCAGACTGTGGATCAGATCTGTACAGATGGTTTTTTGGCTTTCTGTTTAAAGAAACTTATGCAAAGACTGTGCCCCTTCTCCCTCTTGAGTCTACCCTCTAGTTTTTCCATACTTTTTTGAATAGAACAGAGGAATCAAAGATAACTTGGTTCCTGTGAGTTTTATCAAGACTGAAAGGCAGAGGAAAAAAAAGTCTGTAAGTGTTCAGACTGGAAAAAACTTCCCAATGCAGCCTTCCATGAGACACCCAGCAAGAACACTTGAGCTGTGGAGGAAACAGCATAAAAGGCATCAGAACCAGTAGCTGTCAACCCCATGACACATCTTGAAGAAAAATGGTTTTCAGGTATTTCTGCAAGCACAAGAACGTAATTTTGCCTCTCTTATTATAGCTCTCCCCAACTGCACATCACTTCAAAGGGATCTGTAACACTTACTTGCACATCTGAGCTATTTCCATTGAAGAATGGCATCTAAAAGATGCTGAAGTGATGATTTCATACAAATCTTGAGCACAGGAACAGTGTGCAAGCACTGCAGAGTCACAAGCACCCTGCAGATATTCCTTAACCTTCTGCTCAAAAAACAACTGTAGTTAGCAGAGATTTGTGAAAACAAGGGTACAAAACTGAAAAGGTTGAAGAAAAGGTTGAAGCCAGTCCCTCCCCCTACACTGGTGAAGACTGAACCTGTCAGAATACATGAATATAAAACTGTTCAAATCCAGGTATCAGGAGCAATATAAAAAATAAATAAATACTGGGTCAAATTAACATGCTAATTTCAGGTTTCATCTCAAGACAAGCCTGAGAAACACAGCAGGTTGTGATGGCAGATCATATTTATTTTGGAACAGGTTTGGCCATCCTCCTACTCCTACCTCTTGCACCCAGGGAAAGAAGGTTGAGTCAGTCAAATGCCAGGAATCTCAGTCTGACCCTAACCCTGATCTCCTGCCTCTCCCCAGCCTATCAAGGCAATCCTAAATATTGGTAATTAAACTGCTTTCTTGACAGACTGAAAACCTGACAAGGTGGGAGCTCATGGAAGTAAATTGATCTTCCCCTCCTACTCAGCAAACCTGCTCCTGGTGATCAGAGGGGGAGCACATCAGTGCTTACACACAGCATCAGTTCCTGGAATGCTCTGAGGCATTCTTAGGGATTATCAGGTTCCTGCATGTAAAACTGTGGGTACATTTAGTCTGGTATTTGAGCAATCAAGAATTCCATTTATTACTGCTCCAATTCAACGACATTACACACATAATCAATGGCTAAACTGATAAATAGGAAGACTTCGTAAAAATCTATTTCTTGAGTGCTGGAACTAAATGTTTTGCTCTCGACAGCTGTAATTTATAATTTAGTGACAAGAACATTTGTTCCAGCTGTTCAGACCAATTGCACACAGGAAAGAAGGGAGCATACTGTATTTCCAAAGCCAGACACCACATTTGGATTGGGTAACTGCTTGATTTATTTATCATATCAAGTTATTACCTAACTCAAAACAATCAGAAAGCATTTTTAATGTTCATTATTAGAACATTCATCATGGGAGTTATGAAGCTGGAGTTCTTTAAGCCTTTAGAAATAATAAAGTGCCAGAAAAAAAGTAAAACAAACTAGTAGCTTTTAACATCAGGGCATAATTTTTTCATGAGGCTAAGTAAATTCCTGCATTTAATTGGGATGATTCATGCCATGTATGCTCTATAGCAAGCAGTGTTTCAGCATTCAGTTCACATGTTACTGTATCTGATCCTTCTGGGTCTAGCAGCATTTCTAGTGTTTCTTATTTTCATTTCCACTTACAGCTAGCAGGGAGTACCTGTCTAGGTGTCCCAGCAGTTCTAGAGATCAGGCAGCACACTAATCTGAATTCAGTAATCCCAACCCAGGTGAAGAGTAAGAACCTACTTTACCTGTGTGAAATCAGTGTGAGGGATTGGACAGAGACATTTGGCCTTAAACCTTCAGTTTGTGTTGAAGGACTACAACTCAACAGCAAGGCTGTTCCTGTGTGAGGGAGCCTACTGTCATGTTCTGAAGAATCTGCAGGATATTGTAATGGCTATTGGGGCTTCTCTCATTTACATCCTCTCATCCCTCCTACTGTGCATGTGGGGGAGAGGGTAAACTCACTGCTTCACTGAGCATTGCTCCCTGGGGCTGTGAGATGTTTTACATTCTGTCCTGGGAAAGCCAGCTTGCTGCATTTGAATGTGAAATCCATGAGAACCAACACCGAGTATTTCAAAT
This sequence comes from Urocynchramus pylzowi, assembly GCA_013397555.1. Classification (NCBI taxonomy): domain Eukaryota; kingdom Metazoa; phylum Chordata; class Aves; order Passeriformes; family Fringillidae; genus Urocynchramus; species Urocynchramus pylzowi. Next base: position 794,690 of record VZRH01003107.1, read on the forward strand.
TGATTTAGGTACTTGATAAAGCTGGGAGGGTTTAGGCCTGGTCCATGGTGCAGCAGGTGTGGCCATGGGTTGACCTGAATGGTAAAGTGTTCATCTCCTGGTGGTGAACAATTCAGCTGGTTTCCTGTTGATATGGGAACACACACAACTACTTGGTACTGCACTTGTGGAAAACTTAAATTCCATGTGACAATGCATTTCTCAGTGTAACTTTGTAAGGTCAGTCCTGTGTCCTAACCAGAGACCACATAATCCACCTTACCTGAGAATCTTTAAGTAAAGGGAGGACCAGTAAGGTACTGAAGGATATCAAGATGGAAGTCCAATACTACAGTCATGTATCCTAAAAGTGAAACTACTCATATCTGCACTAAGTTAGCTGTGAGAGCCAGGCACTCAGAAGTGAAGTATTTGTGAAGTGTTTCAGCATAAATAAAACTTAATGATTCCAAAAAACATTCTTTCCTAAATCACTCTTTAGAAGAGTGAGATTCCCAACACCCCTGCCTTCAGATAACACACCATTCCTAGCAACTTCCATGTGTGGATATGTGCTCTCAACTACTCCCTTAACCTCTTCAGTCTCTATCCATACCATGCTCTTACCTTTCATCTCTGAAAGTAACATGAAAAGACTCTTCAAAGAAAAATTTCAATACTTTCTGAGATTTCTCTTCCCCTCTACAGTTGCATATAAAGGGTCAGTATGTTCTTTGTAATTTAGTCTTTTGTTGCTTGGAATGCAAAAGCACAGACTTTATCAAGAGGCTGGCAGTGACCCAACCTTAGCTGAGTTGTTTTAATATTGTAAAAGCATATGGGACACTCTCACTTTTATCTTTTGGCTTCTGTAGTCTTTTAGAATTACTCACAGCGTTTTGATTTTCACAATACTGCTGAAACTAAAACACAATCACTGCAAACCCAAACACACTGTTCCTGTTTCATTGCCTGGGGCTACAATTTCCTGCCTCTGTATCCCTGTGCCCCAGTGAGAGGCAGTCTGGATCCCTGCCTTGGGGTCCAGCTATTCAGCGTGGCTGTGGAGGTGCTGTTCAGACCTTCCCCACTGTCCCACACACATGGAGTGGTTCTGAGCTAATGACAAAACAAATTTACTGCTGGACTCTTAAAAAAAAAAAAAGTTGCTTGGTCAGAATAAGCAGCTGTCAGCCCAACTGATTTCTGACTTGGAATTAGCTCTAGAGGGGAGAGAGAGAGATCCTGATGGGAAGCCAGTTCTGCTGTGAACACTTGCAGCAGTGGTTTCCCAAATTACCTCAAGCCAAACATGAGACAAGCACAGTGGAGGCAGAAGGGCCCACACAGCCCACTGTGCTCCCTCTAGCAGTGGCCAAACCAGGAGCTAGGAAGGCACAGAAGAACGGGTCACACAAATAGCAACACTCACCCTGAACCTCATGGCTTAATTTCATGTCCCCCAGGTCTTGTTCTGAATTAGAGACATCAAACTCCACCTACTCTCTCCATGCCACATGACTTCACAGCCTTTACTACCACTTTCCTCAAGAGTCTCTTTTGCATGCTGAAGGGCCTCAGCCTCACTGCTCATTTCTTTTACAGAGCCCATTCCAGGATTTCAAAGATCCTTGCTGTCTTCTCACTGCTTCACCCAGTTTTAGTGTATTTGGGACTGGATTGGAAGCAAAGGAGCCACAACTGCATACAGTATTCAGGAGGCAGAAGTTCTGTGCATTGATATTAGCACATAAAGCAATTTATGCCTCCTCAAGTTGCTCTTTCTTGTTGTCCTAATATTTGAGATACCTGCTGGATAATTCCTGAGCACTGAGATGGCATTTCTCTCACAACTCAAGCTCTTACCCAAGAAACAGCACAGAGCACACCCAGTTGTTCCCCACTCTGATTCCCTACTCCCCATATCCAAAGTGATGTATCACTCTGCTTATCTACACAGTCAGTCTGTATTCACAGCCCACCCACTCAGGGTCACTGGATTCCTACAAAATTCTTCCATCATCATCATCAACAATTCAAAGCTATTGAGGACAGCAATGAACAACAAGTATTCCATTCTTCCCAAATCATTTATGCATCTGCTGCCTACCATGGGTCCCAGAACAGATGCATTTGCTATTTCATTAGAAAAGCTCAGACATTTTGCACAGACTGACTACTCATTACAAAAACCAGGCTGACTCTTGTCTCTGCAGCCTGTAATTCCATTCTCAGTACACCACTGAATAGCAATTATATACATATACACCATTGTATAGCAATTTCTTCTTGAGCATATGCCAAGCCCATCAGCCTGTGGTTTCCCTTTGCCCACTTCTAGAAAGCCATATCTCATTTGCCATCTTTCAGTCCTCAAGTACCAGAGTACTTCTGTGGAACACCACAGTTAGCCTTGCTATCTTATCCTCGAATTCCTACAGAAAGCTTGGGTTAGTAAATTACTTGGCAACTTCTATTTGATTCATAAATTCCTCTACCAATTTGTCAATTTGAAAGAGACTTCCTGATGAATTCTTCTTTAAGAAGTGTACCAGCACAGGAAACTGCCATTTCTTCACAATGAGCAACAGATGCAAAGAATTCGTTTGTCATTTCTGAGCATCTACCAGCCCTAGAGATTTATTTTGGCAGGCTCCCTGATCCTGATTTTTTTGAAGACTTACTTTTTTCCTAGTTTTGATGTCTTTTCCAAATGTTCCTCTAACTCCTTTTTTCCAGTCTGCCTTGTTGCATTTCTATATTTAAGCTGTCATTTTTTTTTTAAAATCCTGCGTATTTTACTCATTTAGATAAAGCTTCAGGCTTTTAGAGGACTCTCTCTTGCTTTCAACCATCATGCTGCTATTAAATGATGACTCTTACTTTCTGAAGTGTTTCTCACCAGGTGGGAAACATTTGTTCTCTGCCTCCAGTATCACATCCATGCAATCTGTAACTTCCAGCCTTCTGTCTAACAAACTGGCATCAGCTATTTCCCCATCTCCACATACCTCTTGAAGTGGAGCATGGCTGCAACAGATTATTTGGCTTCTGTTTCTCCTCCATGGACCCTGGAACTAATTAAACTATTTCTGCTTTTGGACTGATGCTCTGAACCAGGTTTGGGTGCTATTCAGCACTAAGAGGAACCATTTTTGATTAGAAAAGTAGAACTTAAGGCATCATAACGGGGCCAAAAGTGAGAAGAGTTTTCACATTGCAATAGGGCAGCTCCAAATGTTGATACCACAGACAGTGGCTCCCTTCAACTCCACAGGGCACACTGTACATCCTGACTGCTGTGATCATGGCAAGCTCAGCCCTGCACAAGCATCTGACCCATAATCACCCATCAGGGAGGGTGGCTATATTGGAGGTACCTGGGGTAAGCATTCAACACTTTCCTCACCAACACACAAAAATCCAGATAACCTTCCAACCACTGTTTCTGTAGATTTTTGTATCATGGTAATTTGACTGAAGTTAACGTAGCTAAGGCAGCTTTGAAGATGTAAAAGTAAGTTTTTTAACCCAGCATACACAGCTAAGCTTTGGGTTAAAACTTGCTTTTGGGTGTGCTCCCTCTTCCTTCACAGCCTGAGGCAATGCCACATCATGCAGCATAACAGAGTTTGTAAGAGGAAGCCCAGGAATATGAGACTGTCCTGACTCTCAAGATGCAATTTCTATTTCTGTCTCTGCCACAAACTTGCTCTGTGACCTTGAGCAAGTCATCAGATCTCACTGACTCATACAAATATCTCTGAAAAAGGGTACAGCAAAGCTTTAATATCTGCAGATGATTATTATACACATAAATCCTCATCGTCGCTTTCATCACTGTTTTCATCGCTTGCTATTTCACTTTCATTCCAGAGATGAAGCAGAAAGCTCTGTGGAAATACACAAAATACTGTTTCAGAGGAAAAAACAGGGTCTACATTTGCTGTGCCCCCAGGTTCTGGCAGACAAGGGTGCCTCCTTCCAGGTCACTGTGAGTATTTGACACTCCACTGCAACCTTCAGAGGTGAGGGGACCTGAACCCATTGAGGACACAGCTCATTTGGTGATCACCACAATTCTGGGCCTCACAAAATAAGGAAGAGACTGAAAAGGAAGGATTTTATATCCACAAAAGGCTTTAAAACACCTCCTATTGTGAGGAGAGCACAGCTCAGGCAATAAGCACAGGAACAGGCATGGAGGAGATAATTGTGGTGTGGCCAACCATGCCTGTTAGCCCCAGTTAGCTACAGAGCACACAGCTTTTTGAGACAGCACCTTCCCACCTACTGTGCCATACTGCTTCCTGCCATCATTTAATTTGGTCTTTCTCAATATAAATTCCAAATAGACTTTTTTTTTTTTTTTTTTTTTTTTTTTTTTTTTTTTTAATCATCTACATTCCTCAGAATTAATAACTAGCAGTTGTAACACTTGAGTTTATATTTTCCAGGTTACCTTTATTTCATGTTAGCAAGCAGAGGACAAAGCAAAGGGAAGACATAGGAAGCTCTGCTCTGGAAAGGATTCTGGGAGCTGTGAGTGAACTGCCTTACAAATAATAATGTGATAATGTAAGAAACAACGCTAGCCATGGCTAATGTCAACATTACCTGCCTTACAAACAGCCAAGCACAAATTCTGCTTCTGGTGATTGAAGCCAGTGCTAAGCTGCTGATGCCAAGGCTTGTTGTACACAGCCATAATTGCCCACAACACACCTAGCCAGAGGGATCATCTAACACTGAGGGAATTGGATCTTTGAGATAGCACAGAGACCAAAATACAAGCAGGAGCTCCATGCAGCATCATCAGCTGTTACAGTGAGAACAAAGATCAAAATCCGTGTGACCTTACACTTACTGCACTCACTCATGAATCACTAATGAGAAGCAGCACACTGAACACTGATGAGCTGAATTCCAGCTGGGGGAGGTGGGGGGGAGAAGGACCAGAAGGAGACTTTGCCCACTCTGAAATTCCTGTGCAGAAAATCTAATGGCATGTCTGTGGCCATCAGCTCCAGAAGCCATTCTTCAGTCCTGTGTAGTACACAAAGGCTCACAGCAGAAAGAGATTCTGCCTTTGGTTGTCTTTCAAGGCTTCCCTGGCTGAACGTGGATCCTCTTTTTACCTCCTTGTTCACTGCTGTGATATCCACCCTCTGTTTGCTGAGACTGAATAAATCAAAATGAAAGTTCACATTCCTAAGCCCCCAATATATTATAAATTCCCCATGCTGCTCAGCAGCCTGCTCTTCCAATCAGTGACTTTGCTGATCTCTCCTGACTCCACATATATGTAAGAAGATTAGAGGCAAATATAAAATAATCTTTAATAATAGATTTTGTATGGTAAGTAGGCATCTTTAAACATATTACAGGAATGAGAAAATATCGCTCTTCTAGTACTCAAATATTTATGCACACACAGCCCTGGAGTTCTGCCCTACTTTACCCCGCACATTCCAGCAACATGCTTTTTGTCAAATCTACTTATTTTTGCCATATTTACCCCTACAGAATCCACACATCTCCTCTGGCATTCATAACAAACCAAGTACTTCACACTGTAATGATGTAAGTAACAGCTCTAGCCATGGCTAATGTCAACATTGCCTGAGAGCCACCAGATGGTGCTGTTAAAGATGGTACATAAAGTCATTCAAACTGATCATTCAATGAAAATTTAAAAATAAGATTTTTTTTTTTTAAATGGGCTTAAAACTCCATGTTTATTAAACCAGCAAGACTCCTACTGTGACATTGCTTCTAGAAGGGAGAAAAGTTAGTGCTGAGGGCAATACAGCCCATTAAAGCAGGAAACCTTCAGTTCAAGTCTCTAAGGAGTTAGACTGTTAGCTTTCAGGCATCTGACCACAGAAAAGAAACCATCACAAGCCTGAGAGACAGACACTCCCAAAACAGGCTGGGCAGAGAGACTGGGCAGGCTGCTCCCAGCCCAGTGAAGGGCTGGCTGGCATCAGCATATTTGATATTCACTGCCTTCAGCTCACAGAACAGGGAAATGTCCAGAGTTTGAACCTCTGGACAGGGAAATGTCCAGGTGTTTGAACCTCTGTGCACTGGGAGCCCACGGCCCAGCTGTCTCTGGAGGATGGGAAAGGTGGTGCTTTCCTTGCTCCTTTATAAACAGGAGCAAGGAGGTTCCACTCCTCGTGTGCTCCTCCTGGATGGGAGCTTGAGGAACTCTGGGTCTCTGGGGATCAGACAAGATTTTTAACAAAATCATTTCAGGGAATACATGTGCCAATTCTTATGATTCTTTTTTCTGCCAAGGTCAGGATTAAATGCACCAGATGGTATTTCTTGTACAGACTCAGATGTTTATTAGTTCTCATCTATGTTACAGTCCCACAAACCCTGAGTTCTACAGCACTTCCCTCTAACAAACTAGAAATGGAGCCCCATCTCTCTCTCTCTACAAGGCCTTGTAAGGATAAACTGTCCAATTAAGAAATGACATCTAAATTATTTTTACTTTTAACCCAATAACCAACCACCCGTGCTCCACAATGTGGACTTTTGCATCCAATTACACAAAACCACCCAAACCCATGGAGAAGAAGGTGAAGAAGAAGGACCAGCCTCAGTCCTCAAACCTCCATCTTGCTTTATATATATTACTACATTCTAAACACTTAAACTCTAAATTTCCCACCCTGTGATATCACACACTTCTATTCAAACTCCACACCCACAATCCCAGTTCTATCATTCCATTTTGGAAGCCTTCTCCACAGCCTCAGGTCAAACCCAGTGTTCTCCTGGGAGTCAGTGTCTGTCAGCACAGAAAGTCTGAAATTCTCAGCAACCAGGGCTCCAACATATACACATTACCCTGAATTGATTCCTGGAGCCCACATTCCTAACCTTCCAGGCATTTGCTCCCCTTCTTTTCACACCTTTAGAGCACCCTTCCCAAACCCTTCAGCGAGGGGATATGGGCATGCCTCCTGCCCAAACTTCAGGCAGCACAACAGGGATATGAATCCACACTCTCAGGGAGGTGAGGCAGGTAATCCAGGTCCCTCTGCTTCCCTCAGCCAAAGGTCAAAAATAAAAACATTTGCAGCAGCAAATTGTAGAAGCAGGAGCCACAGGAAGGCTGGGAGTGGCCTCCCTCCAGCAGCACAGCTCTTCCCCCTGAGCTCCACAGGGCATGGATGGGGACAGGCACCCAGAGTCCCCACCCTGGGGGGACTTGGGTGCAGCCCTCCAAGGCTGCCAAGGCACCAGCACAATTCCAGGTGGCCAAGATTCTTATATTTAAATCCCTTCCAGAGGTTCGACAGCAGCTACTTCTTCAGAAGCAGTAAACTTCTTCAGAACAGCAATTTAAGCACCTAAATTTTAGCCAGATCTCATGTCAGCACTTATTTTAGGTTGTGTTTTTGTCACTTCGGAATATAAAGCTCTATATTAAAATACAGCATTTTCCAAAGCCTGGAATTTATTGTCCGTCGCCCAGTTATTTCAAACTGACTAAATCTCTGCCTTTTTGCCCCCTTGACTAACAAAATAACAGATGTAACTATTTCATGAAAAACAGCTAGGTCATCCTCTCTTGCACCAGCATTATCAAATGACTACAGGCTGAATCAGACAACTGCCAGCTGTGGATGTGAACAGAGCTATTAGCAACCCCTGTGCCAAGGAAATCTAAAGTGCATGGTTACAAAATAAACACAAGATTGGGGAACTGCCTCTGCTAGCAAGCTAGATTTTAAAATTATGTAGGAGATGTAGTCATCTGGGTTTCCAAACAGATGACACGAGTTACAAAGTTATTCAGTAATTCAGCCACAGAACCAGCATTCATGGTGGTCATGAGGACTGGCGAGGCCAGGTCAGCCAATACACCAAGAGCCCTGTGACAATTTGCTCTGAGTCTCCTCTAATTTGTGAGGGGAAGGCTGCCAACAGCTCATGACTGTGTGTTCAAAGTGTGTGTGGACTGTAACACACGTTTTTCCCCAGCTGCAAGGCTCTACTGACTGTGTGAGGTGTGATGTACTTGAATGGATTCCATCCCCGACTATTAACAGTTTAATAATGGCTCTGTGAATTAGCATTAAATTACAGGGAATGTTACAGAAGGGGTTCTAATATTTACATTAGTGCCTAATGAGTTCCCCATAATTAACATAATTGCACAGAGCCAGAGAAATTAATATCCAACCAATTATTTTAAAGAGCTATCCAATCTATGTTGAGAATTTTTGAAGACACCTTCCCAATAACAAGTTTTTTTAAAAGCACAGGTCCTAATGCACAGCTCTGCAGTACTGCTCACAAACACACACCCAGGAGAAAAAGAACCCTTCAAAAACATTCCCCTTTTTTTTTTTTCCAGGGAAAAAAAAGCCCTTTGGCTTCAAAGCCAAAGGGTCCTTTGCTACCCACCTCCCTTAAATCTGCAATGAAATACCTCCCTGCTCGAGGCAGACAGTGCAGCAGGAGTTTGGGAAGTGTTTGTCAGAGAAAGGAAGGCCAAAAACATTGCCTGTTAGGTGATTGTACTTTCTTTACATTATCTCTTCCCCCCATCCCATAAAAGTGTCTTATTCCCTCCAGTTCTTGTCTATGAAACTGCTGGGATGGCAGTCGAGCTGGAAATGAGAAATAGAGGAGAAAAAGTAGCTGGAACATGTAGGAAACATGGTTCTTCTCATCTTATCATGTCCAACAAGTAATTTTTACCTTTCATTTCTTGCCAATTTCCATTTACAAGCACAAAAACTAAATTAAGCACCCTAAACTACTCAAGGACCTCCTTCACAGCAGTTGTGCCAGTTCTGTGCCAGCATTCTCTGCACATTTGATTTGCCTGCTGCAGCCAGAAGTGTTGCATTATCCTTCTGCTATGGTCTCTGAGACATTGAGCCCTGCCACACTTTGCCTTAACGATTTCCCAGGACTGAACATGCTCCACACCACTTATCTGTCATCAAAACTGTTTCCCAAACTCTTTCTGAGCATGTTCCTTCTCATCAGCGAGCATTTCTTTGTTCTTGTGCTGTAAGACAAGTTGAATATGAGAACAGGATTTTTTTATGTGCCTCTGTTACAATTTTTTCTGTTCAGGTGTGAACAAAAGACAGGCAAAGCATTCACAGAAAATGCAAATCTAGGAGATGCTCGTAAAAGTGGCCAATTTAAGACTTTGTTACAACCCTGGTGTTTTAAAAATGGGTTTAACAGTATTCAAAACAGCAGTGAGGCTAATAAATCATTAAAAGCTCACCATAATGATAGCATTAGAAAATCAGAAAGTCATCCCACAGTTTACACTTGGATGTAACCACAGTCTGGAGGAAAAATTGGGCAGGAAATACACACTTTTTTGGGGCAGTGGCTAAGGTCAGGATTGTGGGTGGGTGGGTGAACAGGGACTTTAATTGTAAAAAGCCCCAAAAGCAGTTTGCTCTACCTCAGACAGAACCCAAAACAAAGCAGTGGGCTTGAGGTACCTTAGGGAATAAAAACTGGTGTGAGCACAGGTGTACAGCATGTGATCCAACAACACTGCAGTGGTGCACCAGCTTACACCCTAAATACAGCAACAAAACACACAAAATTGGCCCCTCTGCCCCAAACCCCTCAGGCACACTGACCAGCAGAACTCCTGGCCTGGGGAGGTGGCCACACTGAGATTACAAGCACAAGTTTAAGTACAGCAAAAGCACCTAAAGAACCTTCAATTAAAAAAGTAAGCCCTTAAACCCAAAGTTCTGTCAGGTCTTTTAGCACTGACCAAGAGCAAAGTCTCTCTGCTTTTCCTGCCCAGGTCCAGTGCCTTCAGCACAAGCACACAGTTCAGCAAGTGTTGGGAACTACAGAAACAGCTTTACTTGCTCCAGCTCCAGCATCACCCATATTTAGAGTATGGAAGGTAAATTCCTTTCTTTGTAAATTCATTAAATTCTCCAGCAAAGGTTCAACACACTCTGCAGACTAAGTTTATAAAGGTATAAAGTAGAATTTCATCTCTATCCAGACAGTAACTTGCACAAAAACTGCAGGAAGCTAATTATCTTTTAAGACCTCTACCTCTGTCACATTTGATTTATGTCATCCAACAGTTCAAAATTACTAGGGAGATGGACAGACAGCAGAGAAGCATAGAACTGTTTCCATAGTGAAGGGCACTAAAAATAGAAAGAACGTGACACTGATGTTTCTTTCCAGATATTGCCAGAGGGGTTCTTCAGGACACTGTATCCTGAAGCTCTAACCCCTAGTGAAATCTATTTAAAAAGCAGTAGCAGGATCCTTCATAATTCTTACGCTGGAAAAATTAATTGGACCAAACTCCTCTGCATATTGAGGAAAGAGGAGATGGGAAAAATCTCCCACTGGATGCTTGGAGATTTAATGTAGTTTAATTTACAGCTGCAATACCATCTGTGAATGGTCCACATGCACGTATTGTTACAATACAGCTTAACTGTCAAACTGAAGGATTGGGCTGCCTGCAATTCGCTTCTTACATATTTGATATCCTGGTGAAGGTAATACCTTCATATTCTGCTTTACTGCTGCCTCACAAGACTTTATTAAAAGTTGGACAATAAAATATTGCCTAGAGAAAGACTATTCAGGAAAAGAAGTGTTAGAAGTGCTCGTTTTTGGGTTGCCAAGACACTTCTGTATACATTCATACCCATCTAATACATCACTGTCTGTGAGAACAGCGGGCTGGATTTCCAGCTTCCACTTCTGCAAACAAGCAGGAAATGCCATTCACTGCACCAGCTGTTTGTCCCCAGGGGCAACAGCCCAAAAACAGGGACAACAGCCTCCTCAGGGACCCCCCCACATCTACAATAAACACCGGGTCTGCAATGAGAGCAGCAAATACCCACAGTGATGGCTGGGACAGCCAAGCTCCACAGAGCAGCCACTGGCCATTGGGAAAGTGTCCAGCTGAATGGAGCAGGAAGGAGCACCCAAAAAAGTGCAAAGACCACTCCTGAGGGCCTGCACAGCTTTTTTCCAAATACTTTGGGTCCAGCCACGCAGCAACAAAGGTGAGGTTGCTCTTTGAAATGCACTTTGCAGAGCCAGTATCAAATGCTTCTCAATGTTGCAGTCTGTAAACCAGCCTGGACAAAATACTTAAAAATTTAAAGTCTTTTCCTTTCCCTACAAAGGCAGTAATTTTATCTGTAAAAGTAAGACTGTTAGGCCCACGCCTGTTTCTTATAAGTACAAATCCTACTGCTTTTTATTTGCGTGTAGGAGTTCAGAAAAAAGATGAAATACCTTCATTAAAGGGTCCAGGCAGAAGAGCAGAGCCTCAGAAGACCCCTTTCATAGCAATCAACAGAAAAGCTCTTGGAATGATGAGCTCAGTGGGAGTAATAAGCAGAAACATGTCTATAAAAGGTCACCCTCTGCTTAAGTTTTAATCTTCTAATGTGAAGAATTTTGGTAAATGTGGGAGACATGCTGGCCAATGCTAAGGTAGAGGCAATCTTTTTAAGCTGCACTTTATCTGAAGTGGGTTTTTGCTACTTTCAATAAAGCAGCACTTTGTCTGGCTGGTTCATGAAGCATTGAATATACCAAATATTAGAACTGAAAGCAACAACACGTATTTTTAGCTTTAGTGAATATAGATAATGGGAGAAAGATGGCAGTCTGCCTGCAACACTTCTATTCTTTCAATCTCAACTTCTTACAGCAAATAGCCTGCACTCATCCACTGACAAACAGGCACAGACAAGCTGTTGACTTCATTCAAATCCTGAAGCACCATCTGAATCACCAGGTATCATTAGCTGAAACTGTTTTATAAATAAAGGGCTTATTGTAAGGAATTGCAGTGCAGAGAGCATACATTCCAGTTCTTTTTTTAAACTGTAATCCAGACTTTGTACCAAGTACCAACCCAGTTACCTAGGCAGTTGTCACTGAAGAGCTTGTGTGTTTTTCAGGTGTTTTTCAGGTGTAGCCATAGCAGCACTTGCCTCTTTGCCACACTTTCTGCCTCTGGCAACTTCCTCTCCCCAGGACTAGTGCCCACACTGCTGTTGGCTTGGAAACAATCCTAGCCAAAAAGATGTGCCAGCCAACATGGACTTGGGTTTTGGAAAACTTGGCACTTAACACTTTTCACAGTTACTAACATTGTTCACTAACACATCAAGGCTTTCTTCCAGCTCTTTGAAGAAGAGTCAGTAAAGGGATGACACTGGCAACAAATCCCTGGAAGCATCCCACTTGAACTGAATGGATGCTGTTGCATGGACACAGACACCAGTGCTTGCTGAAATAATTAATTGATTGCTATGGTTTGTGTTGGGTAATGCTTCTTTAGAGATTGAAACCTCTTGATCAGGATGGTCAGCTGCTGTCCAGGTACTGATGGGTGCCTCCACTGCAAGTATCCTTGCAAAGATGCCTTCAGCCAGATGAGATGAGGCTCCCTGAACCATTCTGGAGAACTCTTACATCCCACCAGCACACTTACATGACTACTTCAGCACAGGCACAATCCACATCCACTCACTACCCTAAATTATGCACAAGCCATCTCTTAACTATCTTGACCATGAACAAAGACTGTTCTGCAAGACCACTCCTACTGAGCAGTTTTATCTGAATATTTAAAGTTACCTCTGTACAGTTTGAGCAACACCTCTGTCTACAGCAGATGCCAAAAGGGAGAACTCTGAAGAGCCCCTAGATTTTCTGTCCAGGACATTATCCCAGCACACAAGCAGCAGCTACCAGTTTGTGCACAGCAGGAACCCACTGGGAGAGTCCCCAGGACTGCCCAAAAGCCCCATCTGCAGAGCTCCTGTGTGCTGCTTTGCTGAAGGCTGCCTGGGAGGTTGGTCAATCACCCTGTCTGTGGGCAGTCCAGCAAGTCCTCTCCACACAGATTAGCTCCAGAATTCCCAGGCCACCCACCATCATTAAGCATGCTGGGTATCCAAACAGGCACAACCCTGATATTCAGCTACATCAAAACTGCAGTTTCACCCTTATCCCCCAGTAATAACCCACACACAACTCTCCAAAGGTTGTCACCACAGCATGCACTCAGCTCTGTTAACAGCAGCTACTTGGTAATCATTTTGATACAAGGCAAGTGCCATTCCTAAGGCAGTCCCACTGACCTCGTGAGGCATCCTCCTGATCCCTGCCACATGTGCATATGGAAATGGGAGCACAAGGGACATGTGCAGATACAAATGGGTTTGAATTTTGTAGCACTCAGGCTGAGTGGCTAGAGCAAGGTCAGGCACTCAGCTCCTCTGCCTCACTCTGACTCAAGCTGCCCAAAAATCTTTACAAATCCCTTTGTCATCTCCCAAACCATCTAAGTGCTATACCAGAAAGCTAATGGGTTTTCTGAAAAAAAAGTGGGTTTTGTGAACCTCCTGTGGGAGTAATGAGCCTCTCCTTTTATGAAGGGACAAGTCAGCTGAAAGAAGCAATAAGAGAACTAATGCCATTTGCTAAGATGGATTGCTATTATTTGAGCTGTCCATCCACATGTATTTGTCCTGAGTGTATTTTCAGTACCAGAAGCAATGTAGTTACAGATCACAGAACAGCCAAACTGTCAGAAAACATGGACTGACTTATCTTCATCAAAATAAATCACAACAGGTTTTGGGACGCCCATAACTCAGAAGCCAAGGGTGACCTTGAGGGAGAAGTTGATTAAAACTGTCACACCAAGCCCAGTGTTATACTTTATGGTTAATGATGCCAAGTTGCCAACTGAGACGTGCTGTTGTGTCTGCAGTGGAGTTTCAGAGCTGAGGTGTTTCTCCTAAATAACACCTGAGATTGGGAAACTCAGCAGTCTGACCCTGCTCCCAAAGTTACAACCCCTTCACATGAGGCTGTTAAACCAGCGCTGTTTTACGTGCCTCAGACAGGAATGGGAAGAAACCCAATGGGCAAAATTAAAAAAGGAAACAAAACCCCACAAAAGTCACCACACCCCAATCCAGTTTGCTTTCTCCTCCATCAGTTTACTTGATCCTGCACACCAGAAAACATACTGAACTGTTAGGTACTAAAGACCAAATCCTCACCTGGGCAGACATCCACGTAACTTCACCTTCAGCAGAGCACCTCTGCATGTGCCCAAGGTTCAGCTCACAGGGGTTTTGTTTCCCCAGGGCCACTGCTGCCCCATGCTGCTGTTTTTAACCCCCAATGGGTGGACACAACGCCTGAGGGAAGCAGCCTGGCTTGGAGGCTTTTGCTTTGGGGAATACTGGTAACTCATCCATACAAAAAAAAAAAAAAAAAAAAAGGACATAGCAGAGTTTCTGTTGGCATGTTTTAAAAATTTTGCAGCAAGTGCTGCTACACCAGGTATGGGGATCCTGGTCAGACTCTAAAAACTTAAATGGGAAGATCCAGCAAGGCAGTGCTGGGGACACTCAAACCAACAACCACGAGTGTGGCAGCCCTGAGGGCTCCAGCCAGGAGCTGCCCTGTGCAGCAGGGCCGGCCAGGGCAGGCAGTGTGCCATCAGGCCAGCCCTTCCCTGCTGGTTTTCCCAGCTTTTACAGAGACAGGGGAATTGAGAGGCATTTTAAAAGATTTTTTTCCATTATTAGTCTCGATGAAGAGTGAGACATAAGAGATGTAAAAGTCAACACCATTTTATCAGAAGCCAACCAATTTCCTGGTTACAATATCTTACAAATGTTTTTCAGCCTATTAGCTTTTGCCACACAATGCTACTATTACTTCTAACAGCAATCACCTATATTTTCACCTGATGTAGTTCTGCTATACTGCATCTTTCACAGTTCTAATTCTCTAAAATATCCAGTCTTTTCGCAAGGCCATATTTTGAAAGTTGTTGAAACTTGTTTCTAGTTCAATCTCTCAGCAATGTCATCTCTATTCCATGGCCTTCCTAAGTCAACACACCTTATCTCAGTATTTAAGTACAGATATTCACAGAATTCACAGAATCCCTGGGTTGGAAGAAACCTTCAAGATCATCGAGTCCAACCCAGCCCCAGTACCTCAACTAAACCCTGGCACCCAGTGCCACATCCAGGCTTTGTTAAACACACCCAGGGATGGTGACTCCACCACCTCCCAGGGCAGGCCATCCAGAACTTTATCACTCTTACAGTAAAAAGCTTTTTCCTAATATCCAACCCATATTTCCCTTGGCACAGCTTGAGGCTGTGTCCTCTGGCTCTGTCAGTGCTGCCTGGAGACAGAGCCCAACCCCAGCTGAGCACAGCCACCTCTCAGGGAGAGTGATAAGGTCACCCCTGAGTCTCCTTTTCTCCAGGCTAAACAACCAAAACTATATACAAAACTATGTAAACTTTCTATCAAGCTTTAAGAATTTTTTACAAATCCATTTCTCACACCCCCCCTGTGCCAGCTCCCTGGCTTCCCAATCTGCTCCCACAGCCCTGCTGCCCAAGGTCCCTTATCCCTCTGGGGCAGCCTTTCAGCAGGGACTCAAGCTCCATCCTTTCACTTAGGAGGAGGGGAGACATGTCTATTCCCACACAAGTCAGCTACATTTAAGTAAAGGACTTCAACTTGAGCAGTTTCACATTTTTGTAGCACAAACCTGCTAAAGCAGCACATCCCCATGTAGGCTGAGTTACCCTCATGAGTGTTTTCCCTGTGAATACCAAATTCCACCAATGCCTATTCCCAGACTTTACACCACACAGGAAGTGTAAGAGGTTGTCCTTCCCAAAGGCAAGTACTTCTGCTGAAAGATTTTATCTAAAACAGCTCAGTCATGCTTATGAAAGCCTAGCCTTGACAGAAGAAGGAACTTTCTTTTCATCACAGAGGAAGCATTTAAAAAAAAAATCTGGGACAAAGGTTTGAAATATATATCTCTATACCTGAGATATATATTCTCAGGTATAGAGATATATATAGATTCTCACTGAGGAGACATACTGAAGAATGCATGACTGAAAACTGTGTGTGATCCAGAAATAGGAGATGGAAAAACAGATTCAACATTTTATACAGTTTTTGTTTTTAATGATTTAGTGGCCATAAGAACAGTCCTTTCTTATGTCCAATGAGACTGGACAAAATTCAGGATCTTTTGAGGCAAATGGGAAATGAGTCCTTGTCTCAGAAATGCAAGGATGACTAGATTCATCCCACCCAGGTAAGACATTCAATTTCAACCACAATTGCCTGGATTTCCAAAGCAGCCAAAACAAAGGCAGGCTTCTCCAAGCAGCAATTCAAATCTTTGGTGATTTTCCTTTCCCTCAAAGGCAAATACACTTTTTTTTAGGCATTTCAGCTTGTCATGGGGGAGAATGACTTAAGACTACAATCTCTAGCTACCCTGCTGTGACATTACCCTGCTTCTGAAATGTCTAAAACATTCAGGGAGAAAGGAAGAAGTTAAGAAAAGAGAAAATAAAGAGACACTGGTTAGAGGGCAGAGTGACAGACACAACCCCCAGACCACTCTTTCTTTCAATTCAAACAGCAACAAGATCAAAACACTGCAATTAGCAATTCCTTGCATTTTGCTTACAAGCATTGAAGAAATATTCTTATGTCACTACTTTAAAAAAGCAAATAGGCCAACTTTTGACAACAGAGCGCAGAAATTGTCGAATCCTCATATTCATTAAAATATCCTGGATATTTTAATGTCCCTTTTCATAATTCATATAGGCAGAGACCAGAGCAGAGATTACCTTCAGATAATTGAGTTTGTGCAGCCAGTTTTGACTTTCTGTAATGCTCAAGCCTGACATTTACACAGTGTTTGAGTAGGATGCCACCAATGACCAATATCCCCTGCCTTTATTGGTGGCAGCAAGTTTCCTGACCTTGGCTCCAGAGAGAGAAAGAAAAAAATGCTTCAGGGTTCTTTAAGTTCCCTCTTGTTCTCAGGTAACAGCCTGATCTGCTGAAAACAGAAGCTGCAGGAGGTCTGAATTTAACCCCAGGGACCTTCCCTAAATTGTTCCCAGCAAACCCTGGTGGTAGCTCTGCTCCTGAGCTTTGGCAATATCCTTGCCATAGCCCCATCACAGAAGTATAAAAAGCATTCAAAATTACCTTGCTGCTGCCTTGTTTCTGAACTCAAACAAGGACCAAGCACAAACTTATTCAAACACATATTTCCTCGTGTAATTTATCTGTATAGAAAATGGCCATAAGCTTCTGCCTATTACTGGCCCTCCTCAACTTTCCTCATGCAGTTGGTGTTGGGCAGTGAGTTCCTGTGCAAGGCAGAGCTCATTATCACACTGTTATATTTTTATATACACACTGTTATAATATATTATATATTATATATTATATGTTATATATTATATATTAATTATATATTATATATTATAACAAGCTGTTTATATGTTCAAACACCTCTGAACAGCCAGAAAAGACAAGAGAGTATTAGCACTTTCCTCCTAATTTCAGCAAAGTGCTTTCCCTAACAAGCTTCTCATTGTCAACAAACTTCTCCTCAGGATTCAGTGTTAGAATATTGAAGTTCAATGCATGAGCTTCTTTGATTTAAAATAATGGATCTATCTTTGATTTATAATTTATTTTATTTTAAAACAAGTCCTAATCCAGAAATTTTGTCACAAGCATTAGAATTCATGAGTGCAGGTAGGGCAGCCAGCACTGAGGAGTGTTTACCCATCCTGTCTCACCTTTCTGCACCATTAGGATTTACTATGCTTTATCTCCTTCTCCCAGTATCTGAAAGAGTGTTTTCTGGTCTTGCCCACGTGTGGGCTGCTCCTTGTGCAGGCTGTCCCTTGTTTTTCTGATCAGGTGTCCTGAAAAGCTGCAGGTGGATGTGCCAGGACTGTGGCAACCTGCTAATGCACAGATCATCCACACCTGCCATTCTGATTTCTCTTCCTTCTGGCACTTCCATATTCCAACCTTCCCATTCATATTTATTTTTCTGTTTTAAATTAAATTTCTACAGTTGCAACTGCAGGAAACATGAAAAATTCTGGTGCACCCATCATCAGGAGTGCATCCTCCATGGATTAAAAACCCCATTGTATATTAAATAGCAGATTACTAGATATTCTGGTTTTGCACTAGGGTGGAAGTTCCACTCAGTGTTGTATTTCCATGCAAATCTTTGTGTTTAGCTGACAGCCCAGTGAAGGTAAATGCTTTCAGAACTGCACTTGGCACTGTCATCCTCTCCGTTATGGGAGCAGAGCAGCAGCAGCCACCTTGCAGTTACACATTACAGTGTGTTACTGCCTGGCTGCTGGACAAAAACACATTCAAAGTTTGATTTAAAGACTTAACCTCCATTTTCCTGACCAAAACCACCAGATTTCATCCTGTACTTGTTGGCCAACATGACTAATAAAGCTGTGCCTTCCTCACAGAACCCCTCCCCATACCTGATCCTCCTGAGCTCCTGGTCCCTAATGATTAGCCTCCCAATCCAAGCCACACCATTCTTTCATTGAATTAGATGACATCCCCTTCAAACACAGCCCCTGCCACCTCCCATTTCTGATACACTCAGAAGAGAAAATCATCTCAAACATTTTGCCCTGATCCAGATTCTCAGGCCTGGCTTTAGCAGCCCTTTCACACTCCCACCTGGGAGCTGAGCTAAGAAGGGAAATGAAGTAACTCAGTGAAGCAGGGCTAAGACAAATCAAACTGGGAACCAAAATCTGAACTATTTTTGCTCTCACTATCCACATTATGGAAATGATGAAACATCAACTCAAAAGGTATTAGGAAAAGCATTTGTTTAGAAAGCTGTCATACATTGGAGTTTCAAGCATTAGAGCCCATAGGCTGCCATCTTATCTTCAAAGCAGTAACTGATGGTGGGTTTGGGGAGCAGAACAAAATTAATAGCTGCTCCTTAACTATTCACTAACTATTATTAACTATTCATTAACTATTCACCTGACATAGTGTACAAATACATAATTCTTAATACAAATACATAATTCTTAACTGTTACCACATTTCCTCCCAAATTTCTCTCTCTGCTTGACTGAGCTTTCTGTTGGATTTCCTCCAAAGGAACAGATCTCTGGGAAGATCTGGACAAGATCTCTGGGAAGATGGGTTTTTATTCTCTGATAAATGCCCTAGGAGTTCTTCCATGGTTTTCTACAAGCCTGTCTACAGTGTGGCAATGCAAGTAAGAGAGTGAGCTTGCAGTGCTGCAGCTCTGCATGCCCCTGGTGATGTGTCAGAGTGTGACACTAAGAAATCTGGGCACTCATGATGATTACAGAGGCTTCAGCCCCATCTCTCCATGCCAGCCATGGCAACCTCAGCTCACTCAGGACTGCTATTTATGCAGGGTCTCTTTCCAATAAAAGTTGCATTAGAAAGGCACAAAACCCTTTAACAGACAGCTACCTGAAAGTTTGGTCTTCAGAATAGCAATATTTTGGAAATAAAAGTATTGTAGCCTCCTCTAATGCCTTTGATTTTTAATATCATAAATTAAGGTATTCTGATTAGCATTAAAAAAAACAAACAAACAAACAAACAAAAAAACCAAAAAAAACCACCAAACAACATAGTTGTATTTCACAAGGACAAAAACAATTATGGTCACAAAACCCCAAACTCCAGTCTGAGCCACTCCAACCAGGCTGACCATTTTGGTGCTAACTTCAAAAAGGTACTGTGGTGTTGCACATGAATTTAAACTCCCTGCTGGGGCTTGTCATCATGCCCTTGATTTCCCCAGCAGAATCTAGGGCTGCAGATCTGTTGCAGCTGGAAGTAACCCTGGCCAGAATTATCCAGCATGTCAGGCTGACACTCAGTTTGTCAAAGCTATTGGGTGTCAGCAGTTTCCAGCCTCATTGTTTTAAGAGCTGGGGGGGAGGGAAAAAGCCCACAAGAAAACAATTTAGAAGTAAGAAGAGGACAGTTAAAGGTAAATTATTTCCTGTACAGGGTAATTTCCATGTAGAAAAGTTCCTGAAGAGAGACATTCAGCAAAAAATGCAACTATGTTTTGGAGATAAGTAGGCAATTTCTAAAGATGAAGACTGTAGGTGCATGGAGAAACGGAAATAAAGCAAAGGGAAAGGACAAACTTCACTCAACAGCCTCTTTTCTTTTCATGAGTGTTTTGCAGTTCTGGGGAACACAGTAACAATAAATGCAGCAGGGCTTTGCCAACAGGACACAGCCTGTCCTGATGCCAGGGGGCAAACCTGCTACAGATGAGCATGTCAGGAAAGTCCACAAACACCAGAGGTTTCTGTCCAAAAAGGAGACAGTGGAGTCCTTTATTCAAATAAAGGGGAAAAGTCCTCTGGGGCACACACCCGTGGGGTTTTCTCTCTCGGGGTTTTGGAGGGTGCAGCCTCCTTTTATCCCAAACTCCCAGTCACAGGTTGCCCCCCTCCTTTCCCCATTGCTGAGGCACTAGGAAGGCACAGCCTTCCAGAACTGCCTGCCACATACCCCCCCTCAAACCTACTGTTTTACCCCAAAGTTCAGAAGTCCAGCCTTGTGCCTTCCCTTGTCTATCTCAAGAGCCAAGCTGTCTGGGCTCTGCAACAGTCCTGCTGCCCAAAGTCAGTAGAAACACTGAGATCCATTTCAAAGATGTTAACACCCATCCCTTCACCCATCCAATTGTTTGTAAAGACATCAGCACACATCTTTCCTCTCAACCCTCAGCTGTGGACACAGCGAGCTGTGAAACAGGTTTAGGATCCACCCAGAGAGTCCAGGAGCAAAAGAACCAAAGCTGGCTCCAGCACAGGCCTGATGTCCACCTGTGAGGCTGGGGGGACTGGAAATCAGCACCCCACAGCAGAGGTGCTGGGCTGGGAGTGTCCCTGGTGAGGCTCTGTGGGTGCCCTGGGACAGGAGAGTGGCTGCTCCTCCCAGTGAGGTGTCCCTGAACCCCACACCCAGTCTGGGGCTGCCCAGGTGCCGGGCTCTTCTCTGCTCTCTGAGATGGCCCCAGGTGTTGGTGGAAGCTGCTTTTCCCAACCCNACAGGGCACGCCCCAATCCCTCCATTTTAGGATTTTAGACCCCCCTGTACTAAATCCCAAATTTTTTCTTTTCACCCTCTAATTACTGCTATTGTGTTGTCTAAACTTTTGTGACTTGTGATTCCTCCTATAAGGTTGGTAATTTGTCCCATGGGCTGAAATCAAAGCCCCAAGTGTTTTTGGCCTCCTGCCAGGGCTGCCCAGACCCCTGCCCGGGGTTTGGGGCACAAAGAGGAATACCTTGGATTCCGACACCCAGTGAGGCTGCTTGGGGCAGGAAAAGCCTGACAGCTCAGTTACAGCCCTGACAGCTCATGTCTGTGCACATTCCATGAGGAAAATAGAAAAACCAAAAGGCAGGAAGGCAGCCAACGCAGGGAGTAGATGCTGGTGGATCAGGTGGTTCCCAGGACCCCCCTGTCTACCACACTGAATGGAAAGGTGGTGCCAGAGGAGGAGCTGCCATTTGGTATCCCTGTGAGAAATGCTACTCACTTCCAAAAAATTTAAAAGGCTTATTAAAACCTTATCAAAAATACAACAGAAGACTGAATAGAGAAAATACTACAGCACTGGGAACACAGGATCTTCCCCACCATGTGCTCACCCACACAATGGAGGTTTCACTTTTAACCCCTCCCAAAGTTCTGTCCATCAACTCCTTCTTTGCTGTCCAGTGGTGGAGATCACTGCCTGACATCTTGATTGGAGGTCAGCTGTTACCATAGTAACAATCCAACCCTCCCAAATTCCCCAGCTACTCAGGTCACCCCAATATCATTCAAGGGGATTAGAACATAACTGTAAGTACATAAAATTTCTCTTAACATATCCATAATATTTGCCTTTTAATTGTGAGAGTCAACCACCACATTACTCCTCTATCACATCCCCAATCTGAGTTGTGCTTTTTTTTAACTGATAAACAGTTAAAAGCTTAATCCCAGCAGCTGAGCACCCATCAGTGTGAGATCCAGTCACAGTCACTTAGGGAGAAAACTGGCAAAATGCAGAATGTGGATCATGTAAGGCAGTATACTTGCAGAGACAGGTGCTCCAGTTCAGAGAGTTTAAGCATCCTCCCTGTCTCTGCTTGAGAAAACAAGGAATTCTGCAGCAGGGATTCACACACCATGGCACAGCAGCTGCTGTAAACAGCAGGCAGGATCTTGGGGCACCATCCCCATCACCAAGAGCACAAGAGTCTGCAAAAGCTGCAGCATCCTTCCCAAATCTGAGCAAGGTAGAAGGTAAGCTCACATTTCTGAGGTTAGAAAGTCCCTCTTGTCTATTTGAAAGATATCTTCACACCTAACTAGTTGGCTATCTATGACTCCAGCACCCAAAACTTCCCTGATCAGACTGAAAATGAAATTTGGATTTCAAACTGCTCTGCTAAACACGTGAGAATCAGCTGTCATTAGCTAGAGATAATTTAACACTCAGAGCCAGAACATCTAGTGCTGAAGGAGTAACAGGAGTTAATAGGAGTCTTCATGTTACAAGGAAGGGAACAATGTTCAGGGTCTGACAGCCCATGGAAGGGAAAGTTCCCTGTCAGAAAGAAAGGCACTAGCTTGGAGGATAACTGCTCTTCTTAAAGGTACTCTGTTCATAAAAGGGGAAAAAAAAAAAAAAATCTTGTTAATGTATTAAGGAGAGATAAAAGAAAGTCAGAGGTAACTTTAGTAGAGATGAGCTGAACTCCAGCAATTTGCATCAGTTAAATATGCAATTGATCCTGTTTACAGACTGCCATGTATCTGGCATTATTAATGAATCATTTTCTGTTCCTTCCACTCAATTGCCCTAACTGTGTTAACAAAATTAGGAAAAGAGCCTAACAAAACATAAATAAATTATTTTGAAAGCAAAACTAGCAGCCCCAGGTAGTGTGGCATATTGCTGAGAGAAAGCAGGTGGCCACAGGTGGCTGTGAGCCTCCAAAGGTAATGACTATCCATATGCTGTGCTATAGGGCTTGCTTGCACTTTGATGAAATACTCTGTCTGCAAGCTGGCACACCACATTTGTTTTCAGAGCAATTAAAATCTACAGTAGATCAGAAAGCTCCATTTTTATGACAACCCCCAGCAAGACAAGACTTTACAGGCCTATTGCAAGAGCAGAAGGATTTTGTCCTTTGGGCTAAATCTTTGTTGTTTTTCATCTCACCTTCTGGATTTGTTTTTTCCCCCCCCTAGCAAAAAGAGGTGTAAAAATTTAAGTACCACTACTCAGTGGCATCTAGCAATCTGCATGGCAGGGACAGGGGCTGTGAAGGTGTTATCATCTATTAGTGGAGAAATTAATATCTGATTTTCAAGGCACAGATTGTCCTGTGAGCCGTGCTTGTGCAGCTAACCAGTTTCTAGTGAGCCACTGCCACAGAGTGAAAAATTCATTAATTGAAGATGCAGTTATTCAGAATTGAATACTGTAGATGAAGTTGAATTCATTAATTAAGATGGAGTTAAGCCTCATCTAGGGCACAAAGATACACTGAGATAAATTAAAATATCATGTCTATAAAGTTTACTGATCAACAACAAAATTCTTCATTTGGGAAAGAACTCAACTTCCAAATTAATCTGCATGACTTGTCAAATACTCTATGGCTCATTTTCTATGCATTTTAGACATTTTTCTAGAATCCAGGGAAACGGTGTTTCAGTCTCCCCATAGATCTTGTTGTCATTTTTCTGCAGCAGAACAATTTTTTGTAGTGCTGCAGTATCTCATCCATACTTGCCACTACAATGCTTAAAAAGCCCGTGCCTTCCTGCTTGCAGGTTTATAGTTTACATCATTTCAACAGCCCTTTCCCTCTGGGATTCCCCTGCTGCAGGAAAAAAAAAAAACTTTTACCCTTTGAAAACTCCAAAATAACCAAGTGAGGCAAACCCAGGCAGCTCTATTTTATCAGATTCCTCAAAAGATACTTCTTTACAAACCTCCTGGGTGCTATACCCTGGTGTTAAACACCTCATCTCCTTTCTTTCCAAAGATACACACTGTAAAAGTTAAAGTTGGGCCACAGCTCTTAAGAGCCTTGGCAGCTTCCTGCCTTCCTCCCTGCATGGCTGCCCCTCTTTTCTCCTCTTTTTCTACACCTGCCACCCCTGGATTTTTGTTATGCTCACCAATACTCCTAGGGAAAATTATCATTTTAGCCACCCATTCTAAATTGCTCTGTTGAGAGGAAGAGGTGTAACAAAAGCATGTTCCCTACTGTAAGAGAAGGCATGGTCAAGCTCTAGAAATAGCTACAAGGGGAAAAAAAAAATCCAATTAATTTATTTAAGGTCAGTCTCTACCTCCCCTAAACCAGAAATACTTAAACATGACTATTTACCTAAAGAGCACGAAAGTGTTATGCAAAATCAAAAATGAAATGTATTGACAATTGGGAAAAGCAACTTGGTTGTATTTAGAGGAGCCTAACAAGGAGCAACTGAGGCAGGCTCTGTATCCTTACCAAGTCCCTCTGGCAAATAGGAAAAGAAACATCTCTAACTCTCTTCCACCAGAATATTAGGCATTTTCTTATGGTGCACCTCTAAAAGAAAATTGCTATGCCAATTAATTTTTGTCAGAAGTGCCCTTGCTTTTGCATCCGAGGGAGGTGTGCTGTTACAACACAGCAGGCCTCTGAGCTGTGGCATCTCCTTTCAAACAGCTCAGCCTTTCCCCTTTTCCTTACAGCATCTGCAGCAGAGCTGAGTTCTGCTCCTCAGCAGGGTCTCCCCCTCCTCCCTGCCCTCCACCCCTGCCTCCCTCACAGCCCTGAATTACACTTTGCTCTGCCTACAAACTCCTGCCTTTATCTTGCCTCAGCCCTGGCCTGTCTCCCACTGTGCAAAAACTTTAATCTTAATGCCTCAGCCAGCAGTCCTTGCAGCTACAGCTCACAACCCAGGGCATGTCCTGGGCAGGAAAAGCTCCCTCTCCCTCTGGCCAACATTTCCAGGGTACCTCTGGCCCTCCTGGCCAGTCCTCACGGGCACACATTGCCCGTTTGACCCCGAATTCTGAGCCCTAGCTTGATCCCCCTAATTTTTACTGCAGTCACCCAGTGACTGATGTCACAGTGTCACTGAGCATTCCCTGCACAGCTTTGGAGAATTGATAAGACTGAAATATTCCTCTGGCTCAGTAAAATGCTGGTATTAATGCCATGGTCCCTGCAGAGCACGTCATGGCCTGACACAGCAGGAGGCAGGGAGGCATTGCCTCTCCCAGGCCTGGCAGTGCACACACACAGAGTGCTAAGCATTTCAGTTTTAAAGATGCCTACCCCCTCCCACTGTCTTTGAAATCAGTTTGGGCTGTAGCAGAAAGCAGGGCCTAAGGGTGTTTTTATTTTTTCCATTACTAGGAGTCTTTGAGAAGTACTAGGAACGTTCGCAAAAGAGGCAGAGAAAAATCAGAGTGTTGGGGTCCAGCATTTCATAGAGTCACAGAATGAATTAGGTTGGAAAAGACGTTTGAGATCACTGAGTCCAACCTGTGACCTGACACCACCTTGTCAGCTAGGCCAGTGCCACATCCAGGCTTTTCTTAAACACTCCAGGAACAGTGACTCCACCACCTCTCTGTGGTCTTCCTTCCCACGTGGAGGCACAAAGAGGACAAAGATTCCCCCCTGTACTTCTTACCTTTCAGAAGGACATGAAACTTATCAACAGAATGTTTGGCCCCAGTATGAACCTGCTTCTATATTCTGTATTATATGTGAGGTGTATTCTTTCCTACTGGAGCTTCAGTAGCATCATAGATGGTGAGACAGTGCTCCTCAATTCTGTGCACACAAGAACAGCAAGAGTAGACTTCCCCACTTGGGTAAAAAGAGGTGAAATCAAACCACCTGAAAAGAATAAGCTCAAAGAATACAGTTGGCAAAGTCAAAGATCACCAGTATTGCTAGCATTTTCTCTTAATTGAGTATTAAAGAGCATTTACTGGTATTTTCTCTTATATGCTTTTATTATAATTCTATGAATTCAGATCAAATAGCCATGTGTTATCATTTTACCTGCTCCAAAGATGGAATTGCAATTGCCTTTAGAAATGGCTTTGAAAAGCAACTTAATCCTACTAAAAAACCCTTTAAACCTCTGCTTAAATTTAATTGTAATGTTTTACAGAAGTTTCTTCCAAAAAAGTTTCACTCAGCCCTAAATGTACAGCATTTTTTTAACACTGGTAACCAAATTTGCTTCTTACCTCAATGCTGACAGAAAGACACCTGAATAGGTGGCCAGATTTCAAGAAGCCCTGGAAACATAAAATACCCAGGACTCACTGTTACATGCCATCAGCCTCTTGGTAAAGGAGCCTGTACCAATTAAGAAGCAGATGTATTTAGCCTACAGAACTGACAAAAACTCACTTGTTTCAATAAAAAAAAATTCAGTAAGACATAAAGCAGGTCCATCTTCTCCACTGCTCCAGTTCTTTAGCACTTTACTTTTGTAAAAACGAGACTGGAGGCCCTAATTCAGCAAAGCATTTTGGCAAGCATTGAAGTTCCTCTAGAACTTCATTATATCAAAACACTTCATTAAATCAGGGCCTCTGATGTTAATGATTTCTGCACGACTGAAAGATGAACAAAATGGTTATTTTTCAGATTCAGGCAGATATTTGAACACAGATCAACAGAAAAGCAGCCATGCAGAGCAAGATCTCACACTAAAAAGCGTTATCACTAGCCTGAAATCAATCTGACAACCTTTAAATCAGACTTCCACTGATCTGCAGACCATAAAGGAATACTTTTTCCTCCATTCAATTCATGTACAACAATAAAAAGACCAGCAGCCCAGAGATTTTACTTGGCCTGGTAGTCAACAACACAGCTGAGGTCAAGCAGTGACACCAGTGTGTCTTCATTGTGTTTGACTCGAGTTCAATAAACTCGTGTAGACACAACTGCCAAAGGCAGGGATGCTGTTCCCAATTTGGTGAAGGCAGAGCACTCAGGGAGATGAAAGGCAGCACCACTGCAAACAATGAAGGGAGACAGAGCCAAGGATCAGTGCTGCCATCCTGCTGGGCTGCCTGAGCCCAGCACAGCTCAGGAGCTGCACCAACAGAATGCAGCAAGAGGCAACCTTCTCCTCTCCTCCCCTGCTCCCATCCAGCTTACAGTTAAATTTAACTGAAGGCTCAGAGGAAGCTTAGGAATCTCAGAAGCAATTTTCTATAATTTGAGTATGTGAAATGTGTGCCATTTGTTCCACACTGATCATTGTGAGAGTCAGCTTGCTTGGGGATGAAACCTGGCCCTGTCCTTCAGCAGTGCCATCCCTGTCCATACCCATGGACACTTTCTTAGTCATGTACAGAGCTGCTTTAAATAACAGAATAACATCTACCAGGAAATCATTAAAGCCCTAGAACAGCAAAAATGGACTTGCCTATGGCAGACCCTCTGCAATACCTCACTGCCAGACACTAACTGGTCTCCACGCAAAGGCAGGTAAAACTGGAATTCAGAACAAGTTCTTGCTGGTTAAAATATTCAAAAGCTGTTCTTGTCCAGATGCAACCCTTCCCCCTGTAGCAAGGCCAGCCAGAAGCAATTCCAGCATTAGCCAGCTTCATGTCTCCTGCATAAAAGCCACAGTGCTGTGAGCAATTAACCACCAGTGTAAGTGGATTTATCCCAGGAAGGAGGAAGGACAGTTCAATAGCATAATACAGACATGTCTGGATAATCAATAATAACCAGTTAGTGGGGGAAAATAACTGTAAGCTATGGAGAACGTTGTATTTGGGATTCATTTTTACTCTGCTAAAAGTAATGCTGGGGCAATAGATTTTATTTTATATCCAGTAGGAAATACCACTATGATTATTTACTGTAATTTCAAACACAAGCAAACAAGTGCCACAGTGATATGTACCATCATCTGAGCAAAAACTCGTCATGTTTAATCAGCTGCTTGCTGTAAAAGGACATTTGCCTGTTGGATTGCTTTTAATCGGTACTAACAGAATTAGAAAGAAACATATTCTGAAATGGAGAGAACATTAGATGTGCCATTAAACTGCTTCTCTCTCGTGCCTGAGATTTTGTGAATGCAGTCACATCTGATGTGCTTAAGGGCCCACCCCAGTTCTCTTCCCTGTCAGTGGGAGACTTTGCTACAAGGATACTGGATCAGATTGGAACAGGAGGAGGCTTTGATTTTTTTTTTTTTTTCCTTTGAAAGTTCAGCACACATGGTCACAGTTGGCCCTGCTGTAGGTGGCACCACACACTATTCCATCATTAATTCTCTGCATTTCTTTTATCCTTCACTTTGGGGGTTTGCAATTTAGGAGCAATGCCAAAAATGTAAAGGGATACTTGCTCTCCCCAGCATAAAATTTATGTACTTTTCATTTTTAACAACCTTTAAATTAGAGAAAAAAAAGTAAAATACCTTAAAATATTTTCAAGGATTGACTTTAAATATTTTCAGACTTGTTAAAAATATTGTGGGAAAGTTGGCAGATCTCTCTATGTCCAAAAAAGTGTGCAAGGGATGAAAGAACACTATTCCTAACATTTAAGAGAGGAACCAAACAAGGAAATGTTCATAAGTAGACATAAGTAGATCATCCCCCTTTATTGGTTCCGATAGCTCATGCTCTGGCTCTCCTGACAACCCAAACTTATGCATTGACACACAAGTAGTTTAATGCCATTTAAAAAAACCCAAAGTCTTCCATTCTTTTCTGCCCTCACAAAAAAATATCTCAGTGATAAAAGTTAAACCAAAGTGAGTGATGAATAGGCACACAAGTCTGATGGTGTGGGATTTTATTCAGTCATAACCTACTATATTATTCACAAAATGTATCTTGCTGGCTTTATTATTTAAAAAAAGCCCCAAAGCCACAACTAAATTTAAACACACCAGAATCTGTGTGAACTAGACAGTACAAGGGTGCTGCAGCCCCTGGCCAAGACCCTGCTCTGCAGCTGCTCTCCCACCCTGGTTTAGGTGATTTCCTTTGCCTCCCTGCCTCAGCATGGTGGAAAAAATGAGCATTCACTTCCTTTGAAAAGTGCTATTCAGAAATGTGCACTGAGCAAAGATAGATCACCTATTAGTGCTTGCTACAACAGAACTACATGTGTCCCAAAACCACAATGAAAATTGGACTTCCTATATGATTCACTCTCTTCTATGTCACATTCCCAAAACTGCATGTTTTACCCATAAAAAATATCTCCTTGGTTTCCCAGAGAATTCTTGCAAAAGGATTTTTAAAGCAGTACAGCATTACATACTCAGGTCCTTTATGTACAGTCCCCAGGTATGTCTACAGGTATTTAATCCAACTGAAAAGCTGTCAATGTTTCCTGTGCTTGTAAGAGTCTCTGCACTGGATCTTTGTTTCACAAGCCACATGTTATTAAAATACAAGAATTCTTGAGGAAAGCTCACCTGGAACTATCTTCACATATATCTATCTATGAGAGGAAACAGCATTTCTTCCATTTATTGCCATGAGAGACTTCTTGTACTGTAGATTTTACAGTGTGCAGGTTTATGTATTTCACATATGCAACCCCACATCCTCATTGCACTCACCCTTACATTACTCCAAGTAATATAAAGAAGGGTCCAAGTAATACCAGAGCCCAAAGCAGAAAATTATTTCCTTATCTACAGTAATATATAGCTTAACTGACTTCATACAGCCTTTTGGCAGCAGCACATCTACTGAATTTGTATTTCAGTTCACATGCCCCTTTCAAGGCTCCAATATTTCAGCACAATTACAAATTAATGAGATAGGTAGTCTCCATTGCAGAGATAGCAGCAATCTGTAAAAGGGTATTAAGAGAAGGAGTAATTTACTGGCTCATGAAGGTTCCAATCGTGCAGTCACATTAGCATGACAGTGGGAGGTCAACAGACTCATTAGCCAGCAGTTACAAGATATGCAACTCAGTATTTGATAGTGCCAGGACATACAACATACACTTCAGGAAGCAATTACGGGGTGCTCACTTTGGCATCACCTTTGCCCCTGGCTCCCAACACACCCAGGGGCTGTGGGTATCCAGTGTGGGGGGATCATTGCTGTGTGCTCACAGAAGGAAATCCCATCCAGATTTGTTTCTGCTATGTTACCAAAAAATCCTGCCCAGTAACGCTGGGCAGAAAAGAGCAGAAAACCTGCTGTGCTCCACTCCTGGGTAAGGCATCCACATCCCTGCTCCAGCAGAGCATCCACCTTACCCTGCTGCTGTGATGCCTTGTGGAGGCTGACCTGGAACAGAGACTAGACAGAGCTAAAGAATAAAGCAGGGATTTATTAGGAGGCCTCCATGGATCCACCTTGGGCAGCACAAGAGCCCAGCCAAGGCTGCACCCAAGATGAATCAAAATGGTCCCAAAATGCTCAACCACTCATGGGGTCTCTCACTTTGATCAGTTCTGCTCCATTTGCATATTGGAGTTCTGTCGGAATCCAAGACATTCCTCTCCGTGCCCCAAACCTGGACAGGGGTCTGGGCAGCCCTGGCAGGAAGCCAAAAATACTTGGGGCTTTGATCTCAGCCCATGGAACAAATTACCAACCTTATATGAGGAGTCACAAGTCACAAAAGTTTAGACAACACAGTAGCAGTAGTTAGAGGGCAAAAGGAGAAAATTTGGGATTTGGTACAGGGGGGTTTAAAACCCTAAGATGGAGGGATTGGGGCGTGCCCTGTCCTTCTTCCTTCTTCTTCCTGACATCCATCTTTTAGATGATGCTGGCATTTTTAGATTGGTTCAGAGTAGAAAGTCACTGTCTAACATAGGTGTTAGGGACTGGCACACAATTGTAAATATCTAATACGTAGTTCATGGTATAAAAGATAGCACCAGCCCCGTGGGAGGCAGTGTGCCTTGGACTGACCTGCTGGCCAGAGCTCGGCGGGTCAGACAGAAAATATTTTAGATAAGAAACAATAAACATCACTGAGAACACGAGCAGAAGACTCCTGACTCCTTCTTGGACAGCTGGGTTGGGAAAAGCAGCTTCCACCAACACCTGGGGCCATCTCCAGCAGAGAAGACCCTGACAGAGTTCATTGTCCCATTCCAGCTTTAGCCCATGCAGTCCCATCCTGCTTGTTTTTCTCTCTCCAGCCCACGTTGTTTGTGCTCTTGGGCCTGAGATTTGGATCATTTGTCCTTGGTCCCCAGCTGGAGAAGGAATTGTTTTGTCTCCCTGCTCTGTGAAGAGAGCTCACCATCCCATAATATGAAGCTCAGACTCACACACTAAAGCAGCACAGAATGTGAAAAATATAAAAGCTAAAACCTGAGGCATCAATTCCCCCCTGGCACAGATGGGTCTTGTTAATACCCAAGCTCACATTTGCAGCTTGAACAACAAAGGAATCATGGCCTGGGTTTGAAACTTGGGAGTGGCAAGGGAAGACAGATGATGGATGGAAAGAGGAAGAAATATGCTTGAGGTGAGATAGGGCAGCAAGGCAGTGCTACCAAATGCTTGCTCTCAAAATGAGGAGAAAGTGTGGAAAGCCTTCACTTTGGATAGAACACCAAATGTGTGACAAGGTGTAAAACTGAAAAAAATTACCAAAAATGAAGGTGTTACATACTGATAAAATGAAGTGCATGTCTCCATTGACCGCAGTGGTACTCTGATGTTTGATACCCACTGAGATGGTTTTAGCTCAGTTTGAAGACCCTTACTTTAAGGCAATAAAATCTGCAAACAATCTGAAGCTTCTCACTGCAATTCAATCATATGGGGGAAAAAACGACTAGAAGAACCTTGTAGAAGACAGCTGTTGTATGAAAGCCCAATGGCAATGATGCCTTGTGGGGCTACCTGAAAACAGAGGCCAGACAAAATCAAAGGAATAAAAAGCAGATATATTTATTGAAGGCTCTTCAGGTACATTTAGGGCAGATGAAGCTCCCCAGGGGCTACACCCAAAAATGGACCATGGGTCACGGGTTTTCACACTTTTATAAATTTGGTCCATTTGCATATTGGAGGTTAATCTTCCAATTGCAGCTTCAGGTAATGAAGTCATATACTCCAAGTTTGCTCCCCCCAAATCACTTTTGTTCCCATCTCTCAGGCCCTGAGGCAGTGAAGTGTCCTTGATTGCCAGGCCTGGAGAGGAATTGTTGTGTCTGCCCAAAATGGGAAAGCAGCAGCTCACACTGGATATGGAATTTAGAGTTACACACTAAAGAACTGCAGGATTGCAAATATATGAAAAATATAAAAGCCAAAATGCTAAGGCACCAACAGGGCAACCAGGTACTGTGTTTAAATTAGCATAAGCTTGGGCTGGCATTTCTTGTCTCCCACCCCTCCCTCTCCGGTCAGACATCCCACATCCTTTGTCTATGGAACAAGGGATTAAAGCAAAGACATACACTTGTTTTTGTCTAAATCAAATATATAGAATGCAATAATTGCCTCTGAATGTGCTGCATGACTGATAGCAGCAAACACCTTAATTATTAATTGAATTTCTTTAAACTAACAGTATCAAAGCCTATTACATCAATTCTTATCACAACGGCAGCACTCCAAGACTTCAATGTTATTCCTAATTAAACACATGGGTACCTATATGAGAGGGAAATAACACAAGCTTGACTGTTTTCATAGATTTTAGATGTTCCTTAAATTTTACAAGAAGCTGTCTCTCTTAAGCATTAGGTTATTTCTCATTAAGAGCAGATTTGGTTCTTTTTAATTGGAAACATCAGATATTGCCTTCACTTAGAAGCATTTTGACCTAATTTTGATCTCACCTCAAAATGGTGACCAGCCTAAAAATCAGAGTGAGAGCAGAATTGTGATCAAATCTGGAGTCAAATAAGCAGATCTTCAAAGGTTTCATACAGCTGATACCTGCATTATTCAGGCTTTTTATCAATTCCAGCTTCTGATGCTCCTTCCCCTTGGTCATGGTTTTTGCACATAACACATCATTATGCTGTGGAGTTAATTGCCACAGGATGTTTGGAGGCCAGGAGCAAACACAGGTCAACAGAGAGATTACTAAATAGATTAACATAAACCAGATTCTTTGGGGAATTCTGTCAGGAGTTCAATGCCATCTTTAAGTCAAGGTCCTTTAACTGCAGGTCACTGGAAAAACTTACATTTCCTTGTAGTCTGGCTCCTTCCACAGACAAATCCCAGCTCCTTCCTCCTGTGCAAGGACACTGCTTGAGCAAGGACTGTGCTGCACAGCCCTCTGGTGTGACCCCACACAGCTGGAAGATGTTCTTCTCCTTTATGAGGGATCCTGATGCTTCTTCCTTTCATCAGTGTATGGGGCTGAAGGGACAGATTTTCAACAACTGCACTCCATAGGGATGAGGTGTAAATGGTGGGGTAGGAAAACTAACCAGAGGAAGTTATATTTAAAATAAAAAACAGAAAAAAAAAAAAAAAAAGGAGATACCTACACAATAACAGTAAAAACAAGTGGTTCAGCTCTTTACTGAAATCCTAGTGAAAAATAGTTAAATAAAATGGAATAAAGGTCAATTTAAAATAGCCACTCTCATGTTGGTGGAAGGCAACATCCAGGCCTAGGGCAAATATTTCCTCTGAAATACTTGCAAAACCCCCAAGTGTAGACAGCTCGAATGCAGAGCTTCCATGATGTGAGGTATTTCACCAGAGTGGAAATTTTAAAAATCTCTTTACAGTACTGCTTCCAATCCCCTTTGTTTTGAGAGGAGAGCAAGTCTGTTGTCCATTTGGCTGAAAGGCAAAGACAGCTGAGATTTTGTTCTGCTCCATATCTCAGCACCATGGCACAGAGGACTCTGCCCTGGGGATAGGAGGATTTGACAACCAAAAAAAATGCCATATACCTGGCTTCTATGCCATAATGCCCACTGGGTCTGGAGTAGCTGCTTCATCTGTTCCTGAAAGCTTCATTCACACTGGCAGCACTGCACAACCTATGGTGTTTGAAAAGAGAAAAAAAGAAAAAAATATCTCTTATCAAGGCAGATGCTGCCCAAAAGGTTGGGAGCCTCAACCAGAACAGCTGGCTTAGCATCCTGAATTAGAAAACAACCTCTGCATAAAGAATCTAATGAACTGATCAGGCTCTAAAAGCATTCATGGCACATCCTCCTCTCTTCTCATTCCATTATAAAAGAGAAATACTCATCAATTCACATTTATAAACATAGCCTACAAATGTAACAAGCTTTAGTAAATTCAGCCTATAGGGATAAGGAGCATTCCACACTCCTTTTGCAACGTGCAGCCCTTCACCATCACCCCCCTCTTGCTTCTCTTTCAGGCCAGCCCTGGAGTTCAGTGTTTGAGGAGCCCTTTTACTGGTGTTCTTCACCAGTCCAGTGAATCCCCAAATCAGCAATTACTTGAAGTCAGCAGAACTGTGTCTAATTATTGCAAAGTAGTTGTATGCATTAACCTACATATTAGGATATTCATAAAACAAAAAGGAAACACAGACTCACCATCATTTCACAAATACCCAGGTGACCACTTGTGAATATCAACAGGAAACACTTCTACTGTTTTGTGTTGTACATTTTCTTAACTCCATTCTTCATTAGCAGTACACGTTATGATTTTTAATGACTGCAGAGCTAGCAATTAATAAATTTAAAAAACCATCCTGGGTGACCTGTGTATGCCCTCAGCTTTCTATCTAGCCAGCTCAACTGCAGCTTCGAGGTGAAATCCTGCAAACAGGCAACACTAGAAATGAGCTTCTCCTGGCCTTTGAACAGAGCCATGATGCAAATTTGGGGAAAAAGACATCTAAGTGACCTAGACACTGCCATGTGGTGGATATCTTATGTTTGTTTCCATTTACTTCCAGCATTGCATCATAAAAACTGCAGTTTCATTTTCAGCTTTCCTATCCAACTGGACTAGGAAGGGCTCTTTGTTGTCATCCTTACAGGTACAGACCCCAACCTATGCCAGAATTTACTGCAGCATCAGAAGGGAGTGTTCACACCTCCACACAGTTACTTTGGATCCCTCCAACCTTTGGTTTAAAACAAGAAGAGGCAAAATAGATCAACCAAATGGTCTTAAGATGTGCACCTATGCCATATACATCCACATACAGCCACACAAACACATGCCCATCATAACCCAAACACATCCACCATGCCAGGCATGCCAACACACAGAAGAAGCAAATGTTAAGGTTGTCTCTTAATAATCACCCAAATTAAGAGAGTGATACAATAATGCAGATCAAGTTTAACTACAATTCCTTCAGTTACAAGCTAGTGATGGGTGGATTTCAAATGCTCAGACATATAAAAATACAATTCCTGGCCAATGCAGGAGTCTTCCCCAGCCCTCACATCCTCTTTTTTCTCCTCCTCCCATACTTACCTGCACTCCTCTCTCTGACTTTTTCATCACATCACCTAAACTTCCTTTCATCTTTTTTGTACCATGTTCCCTTCTGCCAGATCTTGAGAGGGATAGCTCTCAGCTGTCTATATAAAACCCCCTTTCTTAAGGGCCCTTATCTAATTATCCCAAATTACACTAAGAGGTTGTGCATTTTACAATGTTCAAAGAACCAGACCTGGAGCCCATCATAAGAACTGAATATCCTCCTCCTGGAGAGAACAGTCCTCCTGGAAGACACTACTAGGTCCCTCTGCACTTATCCTAAAATCAGAACAGACAGATTGATGCTGGCCTGGGCATCCCACCAAAAAAAAACTGAAGGTGACCTGCAGAAGAGCTCAGGCTTTGCATCCACACACTTGGCTCACGTGGTTCTTTTGAAAGCCAATGGAATATAAACGGGCATGAAATCTCAGAGTGCTTCTGGCAAGCCCCAGTCACACAGGGGTGTTAAGCACTGACCCTAAAGGCTGGCCAAATACCTCTGAGGTACAAATCGCTTCCTCACTCAGCTGTTGTCTTCTGAAGGTTGAAAAAAGGGCAGAGATCTGAAGGACTCCCCTGTGATAAACCCCCTTTCTTCCTCATATTTATTCATCACTGCACCTGAAATGAGAAAGTCGAATCTCAAATTGAGGCTGCACACAGATGAACATTTTAGCAGACCAAAAAGAGCCCTCTGCAGGTCTTAACATTTTGTGCTATTTAGAGATGCCAGGTAAACCAGAATTCCTTGTGCTACAAACCATCCAAACACACACAGAGATGCTGCCCCAGTCCTGGAAGGCAGCTGTGTCCTGCTGCTCTCATGTTCCACACAAAGCCAACACAAGCTGCAGCTCCCTCCACTTACAGACCTGGTACAGGCTTGGGGTTTGTCGCATTTTTATGGAAATTCAGTTCGGTGCTCAATTTACCCTTATTTAAATGCTAATTTCAGTGAAGTGGTTTAACAAAGCAATTATGAAAAAAAGGCTCTAATCTTCCACCGACTGAGCAGGGAGAAACTCAGAATGTGGTAGACAGATTAACCATGTAAATGCAACGTAAGTGATCTGTTTCCTACTTAATGCACTCGGTGATAAGCTATTTGGTTACAAAGGTGACAGTTCAGCCTACTTTTCTAAATATATAACACCAAAGAATCAACAAAACACTAACACCTCATGCAGGGTGTTTCATATAATAATTACCCTTAGCAATCTCTCTTGTTTTCTGTACTTAACACTCACTCTTGTTTTGCTTCTTAATGTATGTTTATCCATTTTATTTGGAACTTCTGACTGTAAGATATAATCAGACACTTTAGAAGGCATTTTACTATAATTGTAGTTAGTCGAGTTAAGTGCCACAATTTAAAATGGTTTAATGCTAATTCCACCTCCCCCCTCCACCAGAGCTGCAACAGCATCTGACAATGCCAAGCAGTTCAAGAGGTCTCCAGCTACTAGAATCAAAATTCACCAGTTCCACCAGCTCTCCAAAGCCTCTTTGGGTAGAAACTAAACATGAACATCCTACCTGCAACAAGACATTTCTCAGAGAGAAGTGCAACACGGGAGTTTTAGGCCCGATATCCCCTTCTTGGATATCTCCAGTGCCATTGAAATTTGCAGTATCTGTCTGCTCTGGAGAACAGGTAACATGTGGCTGACAGAAATCTGTGAGATAGTGTCAAATACTCCATCTTTTGCTTCTGAATCTGTGGAATTTTATTTAAGTTGAATACACAAAGGATTCAATGTCACTGCTGATTTATGAGTTTCAAATACCAGATTACATTTTCTAAAGTTTAGTCATTGCAGTTCTTTTCCTCCAGAAGCCTGTTACCTCTCTTTGAGAGCTTCCTCTCCGACTTTCTGTCATTGTTTCAATTTTCCCAGTCCTTTCCTGGTTTCTCCCATCCCTTCCTGAGTGTGTTGCCTTAAGGTTGTGCAATCTGTAGGGATAGGGCTGTGAGGGAGGAGAAAAA
>VZRH01003107.1:855820-890145 GCA_013397555.1 Urocynchramus pylzowi
AAGATGTGGTGTTCATAATAAATAATTTCAAGACTTAATGTTCACTGGCTCCTTTGTCACCGGCAACTCTTGAACTGCCAAATGAAAAATATCTCATTTTTTGGTATTCTGTAGCAGGACCGTATATTTGTCAACAATTTTATAGCTCTTAGTAGTACTCCATGAATATCATCAGCATTGGATCCTCTCTCAAAGGCCTACTATATAAAAAAAATAATTTGAGCAGCAAGTCTGATGATTCCCTTTTTCTCTTTATTACAGCAGCACTACTCTGCTGTTATCATTATGGCTCTGGCAGCATTTTTATTAGAAACTGCTACTCCAGGGGTTTATAACTCGGCAGTAAAAATTCACTCCAGAATGAAACTTGTCATGCAAGAGAGCTCTTATTTAAGCCCAAACGTCAGAAAATTATATTTATACATTTTTTTAAAGTTATTTTAAAGCACATTCAATTGTTCAGACAATTGGACTACAACAATGGCTGGTAATTTGAGCCCCAGCACTGCAAAAAGAACTTGCTGAATGTGACATTCAGAAATCATTTCCTAAAGCTTGTGGGCACCAAGCTAAAGTCTATGTATGTCCCTTTATAATGAGTGCCTTAAGACAGGCAGTGTATTATCAACAGTACTTAAATCTCTCACCAAGCTCAGTTTCTGTCTGCTCAGAGGTAAAGCCAATCCTTCATATCACTCTGGCTGTATCAAATACAACATTTAACACAGTTTCACACTGTTCAGGGTTCCAGAGCCTCTTTGGGACATCAGCACTCAGCTCTTACAGCATTCCAGTGCATGCTTCAGCAGATGCCCAACTTTTTTAGCTTCTCTAGAATCCCTCACCAAAGAAATCCAAATAAGTATTTTCAGAGTGCTACACGAAGCAGGGACAAATCTCCCATGACCTTGAGTTGTTCCATGTTTTCTTTATTCTTCTTCACAAAACAGGCAAAGAAGGTAGTTAACTGCAAGAAATACAATGAGCTATACTTCTTTGAGTGCTCAAGTGGTCATATTAAAATGACATAAATGCTTAAGGTACGACCAGCAATAAAATCCCACTGCCAGAGGCATCTGCAATACAGCAGGAGATGAGACAAGACCTAAGGTGATTTTTGGCTGTGCTATACAGAGATCTATCCTGGAAATTCAATACAAAACATCAGTTCAATCCAAGTTTCAGGGTTTGAGGGGTAGTAGGAGAATTTGCCTCTTAAAGGGTGCCTGGTTCTGAAATGTGGTTAATGAAATTAATTCCCACAGACCCTCCAGAAAAGTGTTTTTGCTCTTTTCAAAAACATCAATTAATAGACTAGCAACATTTGTGAATCCATTCTCTTTATTGCTCATTAGACTAAATTCTGGTCATTTTAAGTGGAGGGGATCTTTGAGCAAATGATCATTTTTTCAGAGCAATTCCTGATTTGCCTTTGACCAAGACTGTTTCCTATGCAGCTGTAACCTACAGTAACTGTTGTCTGACAAGAGCCTTTTAACTGAAATTGCCCCCATTACAGCTGTAATAAAATCAGATTAGAAGACTAAGAAGCTGACTTTATGGTTCATCCTTCACTCCCTGCTCTTTAGGTGAGATTTCTATCATTTGTTCTACTTTGTAACACATTAAAATACTCAAAATCAGAGGTTTTCATGCCGGCTCCCACGGAATCAGGCAAAACCTCTGCAAGCAGACAAGGTGAGTGAAAGAGCAGCCTTGCTGCCACGGAACAAAAATGGCTTGGGGACATAATGCAGCACCCAGAACATAAAAGGCAAGGAGGCTGAAGGCAGCATTTATCTGAGGGAACGCTGATAAAGTGAAACATTCATTTTTAAAATTCAGGACAGCAGATAATTCAGGAGAAGGCAGAATTTCAACAGCTTTTCAGTTGTTTTCCTACTCTAACACAGACTAAAACACAGACTTGAAGGGCAGCAGCACCATGTGAGAGCTCAGAGGGTTCCTTTGAGCCATGCTGAGGGGAGGAATCCAGAGTACTACTGGGATGGTCAGGAGCTGCATTTCTGGCTGAAATGTTAATAAAGTTAAGTTATTTGCATTAATTTTATTGGCAAATGGATGGGCCTCCTGCCACTAGTTACAATTATTGTGCTACCTGTGCTTTATTGCCTTCCAGTTTAGCATTTCAGTGACTGGAACAAGCCTGCTCATGGCATGCTCAAGAACATCATTAAAACCCTCCCATTTCCCATTTCTTCTCAGGACCAGCTTTGTGGCTTTCTTGTTTCAGCATTTATGCCAAACAAAGCACTGATGTGGTTTCCTGACTTCTGGAGCACTTTGATGCAGAGCCAGATCATAACACCTCTGCTGGGAGGATGGACAGTATTCCTGAGAGGCTGGAACAGCATTTGGAGGAGACCAACATGTTCAGATAAAATAATGGAGACCACAGATCTGCTCTTGAGTCACTTTAAAGAATGAAGCACTTCTCTCACAAAGAAGGTAAGGGCATGTTTCAGCTTTAGGTATATGCTCAAAACTCACTGGCATTGAATTAATTGCTGGATTTAACAGGATTGACTTCAGTAGGTACTTCAATATTTTACTGAACTGGGAATTTTACAGATCTCACTTAACACAAAAAGGTTTTAGCAGTGAGCCAGGTGCATAGTACTTATGATCTTCTGAAACTTTTACCTACTGATGGGGAATTAACAAAAATGAGCTTCAGATTACTACAAGCCTGAATCCCCTTTGGCTTCCGCTGAAAATTAAACTCTTAATGAACTCACAACTCCCCACTTTGACAATGATTTCCATAATTCAGAGTTTGGCAACTGGAAACATATTCTGGAGATCTTCTACATCCCCCCAGCTCTGCAAAGCTTATTAATGCATGGGTGGTATCCTAACAGATGTTAAAAGAAGCACTGTCTTAAAACACTTTAAAAATCCAAACTGATTTGCTGCAAATGCTACAGATTAGAAACAAGTCTCAGAGAAATGTTCAAACCCACAGTTGCCCTTACTGAAACAATTGTCTCCTCAAAATTACCCACACTAGGTGGTCTGCAGACAAACTGTCAAGTGCTTAAGTATTCCTGCATGTTTTGGGGGATTTGCCTTTTAATCCATGAAGCAGCTCTGTGTCCTTATGATGCTCAGATGCAATCGTTGTTCCTGTCCTGTAAACTGAACAAACACTTCTCAGGCAACCACTGGAAGTTTCCCCTCAGTAAATACTTTTGATGCCTCAAGTTTTAGCTTTTATATTTTTCACATTCTGTGCTGCTTTAGTGTGTGGGTCTGGGTTTCATATTTGGGGATGGTGAGCTCTCTGCACAGAGCAGGGAGACAAAACAATTCCTGCTCCAGCTGGGGACCAAGGACAAATGGTCCAAATCTCAGGCTCAAGAGTACAAACAACAGAGGAATGAAGAGAGAAAAACAAGCAGGATGGGACTGCATGGGCTAAAGCTGGAATGGGACAATGAACTCCAAGGTGCAAATGGAGCAGAACTGATCAAAGTGAGAGCCCCCGTGAGCGGCCGTGCATTTTGGGGCCATTTTGGTTCATCTTGGGTGCAGCCCTGGCTGGGCTCTTGTGCTGCCCAAGGTAGATCCATGGAGGCCTCCTAATAAATCCCTGCTTTATTCTTTAACTGTGTCCAGCTCTGTTCTAGGTCAGCCTTCACAAGGCATCAATTTCACTGCACCAATTCAACCCCTGCCCATCTGCAGCTGCTGCTGCTTTGCCATTTCAGGTACCTAAAGCATTGCAACAAAAAGGAGGAAAACATGCCAGCTTCTCCCAGTCCCAGGATGGGTGGGCACTAACACCTCACTGTAACTCTTCAGCAGCACAGACTGGTTTCCACTGACCCTGTTACCCTGGAATGGGCTGTACCTGGCAGGGGCACTGCCAGCAGCCCCATTGCCTGTGGTTCAGGTATTTATTCCATTCTGTCTGTGGCTCTGCCTCAACAAAGGAAAGGTTACCTGCTTTCTTTGCTCTAAGACAGTGACAGGAAAAAGCGAGCTAAAAAAGAAACTCCAAAGGCAGTGTCATTAAATATCAGTGGTGTTGGCAATGTGCTTCTAGACATTACACTCCTTCAGCCCTTCCTAACTCAGGATTTGTGTTTTGGAAGAAAATAAAATGTAAATCAGGCTGCCAATACAGAGTGATTTCAACAGGCCCACAAAATGTTCTTGGCTGAAAGAGAGAGAAATCCTCCAGTGCACAGCAGTCCTAAATCAGACAAAACTCCCTTTCACATCACTGGGAAGAGAGCCAGAGAGAAGGGTGAACACTGAAATCCACTCCTGGGGCGGGTGATGTCCCAGAGGAGCTTGCCCAGCACTGTCAGTGATTTCCCTGGGCTCTGGATTAGATCCTGACTGTGGGGAAAGCTCTGCAGTTGTACACACCCAGCACCAGCTCCTCTCTCAGCAAACCAGGACAAGAAACCTGAGCTGACAACGAGCCAAAGTCCCCTCAGCTACAGCCACAGCCCCTCCTGTGCTCCAGAGCTGTAGACATTCAGAAAATTCCATTTTCTTTACTCTGGCTACAGAGTATTTCAGTTTTGGAAAGATGCTTCATGCTAATTTTTATGTATGAAAACCAATATATAAATGTTATATATATATAAAATTGGATACAGTGTTTTCTTTAACAATTGATACATTATATGTATAAAAAACGGTTAAAGAAAACCTCTGATCATACTTAACATACAAAGGTATCCAATGACAAGCTATTTTTTTTCCCCTCACAAACTATTAAAAACTCCTTTAACTTCACTGGTCTATAAAAATACATTTTAAAAATATCAGCAATCAAAATTTTTCTACTTATTGGTAGAGCTAGCCACTCTATATGATTTTTTTTAATGTTAGAAAATAGCTGACAAAGTAGTTTTCTTTTTAAGTATATTTTTAAACACTCATAAAGGGCTCAGCATATTGTCACCTACATAAATTCCTGGTGCTTCTCTGTTACCAATTAGAGGCATTTTCCAAGTGCAGATGACAATTCTAAGTATTAGCATTTTAATAAAATTACTGTGTTGAAGTTATTTTTAAAGGGGTGCATACTGTCACTGACCAGTTATGTCACAGCTTCCCAAATCACTCAAAAAGTGGGCAAAATGGGCAAATATCTGCACAACAAAGGTATGGAATCATCTTTGCCTTTGCCTGCCCTACAAACAATGGAATGCCTGCAGATGTGTTTTCCTGTTCCAACACCATGTCACAGACAGTGGCTCAAGGAGGACAACTCTTTGATCAGATGCGAGATAGAAAGTCAGAATTCACAAGCTCAGCTCAGGTGAAACACCAGCTCTTTCTTGTAATGTCAATTATTGTAATGTCAATTATTGTAATGTCAATTATTTGGTAAACCAGTAAATAATTACCTGTGTCAGTTTGGCTTTGTCTGAGCAAGGTCTGACCCAAAGTGGATGGAGAGAGTTTGATGAAATTGGGATTTTGTGCCCTTTGACAAGACTGAGGCCACGTTGGACAGCAAAAGTTTGAGTGGCCAAACTCTGCCTTTCTGGTACGAAAGGATGGGATTGTTCTGCTCATCTGTCTTTGATGTCAGCCAGTCCTTACCCACTAGATATGGTGACAAAGAGAGTAAACAGAATCCTGAAAGGAGGTGCAAGTAGGAAGGCCAAAATTCTCATACCAGGCCAGTCCCACACTGAATACTTAATTTTTATTGGATTTCTCCTGTGTCTGGGACTTCCATGCATTTTATTAGTACTTCTTATGGAGTAATAGATACAAAACCAGGCACCAGGTACTGGGATGCTTATTTAGAATATATGATGCCATGACCATTTTGAATGGACCACAGAAAGCCCCATATTAAGCACATCTTTCTGCAGTCTGTCCATCCTCTTTCCTGCACATCTCTTGGAGTGATGTCTCTATTGACAGTGTGCCCAGCACCCAGCCATCCCCCAGTCAGGCACAGGAGCACCCTAAAATCCACACTTGGGATTTGGAGGGGAAGCATATTTGCTTTGTGGTTTATGTTTTTCAATTATTAATTTTTCCTAGCTGCTCTCTCTTTTTAGAATATCCTAAACAGTGTCAAGAAAATTCACTGCTCCCATAGTTCACGGTAACAAGCAGATGGAACAGCAGTGGGCTAAAAACCTCAAAATTTAAAACTATGGAAAGAAATACATCTGTTATTATTTCTTGCTCCTATAAAAGATGAGGGGAATGGGAAGAATTTGGGGGATGAGAACCAGAGTCATATGGTATCTATCAAAATGCATATGGTTTCTCTCGTCTTTGTCTCTACAGCACATAAATAAATGAAATCCAGCCCAGAACATAAATAACTGTAGGATAACATTATTAGGCCAATTACTATGGCCAGTGACAGACTAAAAGAAGATGACATTTTTCTTGTTCTGTCCCTCAGCTCT
Source organism: Urocynchramus pylzowi (assembly GCA_013397555.1). Taxonomy (NCBI): domain Eukaryota; kingdom Metazoa; phylum Chordata; class Aves; order Passeriformes; family Fringillidae; genus Urocynchramus; species Urocynchramus pylzowi. The sequence goes on from VZRH01003107.1 coordinate 862,240, forward strand.
CCAGTAATAATCCTGGCTCACATCCACCCTTTTTCAGTGCAGTTACAGCCACATAGGAGTTGCTGGGTGGTTTGTGCTACCCCATCATTCTTCTCACAACAGGTCCTTGATCTTACTGTTCCACACACTCAGCTTTGCTGCTGAGCCTGCTTTTCCTTCAAGTGTTTGGGTTCCTGTTCAGTCTCACTCTGCAGGAAGAGCTGGATACCTGGGAGTTCAAATGAGCCCAGCAGTTACACGGGGCCTGCCCAGCTGAATTGCCATTCTCATCCCTACTGATCAGCTTTATAACAAGAGGTGACAGGTAAGTTGTGCTCAGAGGTACTCTGAGGCACATGGGGAGAGGGCCTGGGTTCCTACACTGAGTTACACTGCACTGAGCTTCATCTGGAAATGTTAGGAATCCATTTACCCTCCTTGTGCTTTACTTCACCCAGCTCTAGGAAATGTCACAATCAGAGGGATAACAAAATATTACTTAATCTCAATACACCCCTCCCTTCTTTACCCCAAAGTTGGAAATAAGTTGAATGTAAACTCATTTTTTTTCCCTCAAATGTAGTCCAATGTCATTAGATAGGATGGTACAAAGGATTTCTTCACATCTCTGGGCAATCCTTTACTGAGCCAGGACTCACCACTTGGTTTGCTCTGCAATCCATGCCTTGCTCTCCCCTTGCAATTGCTTCCATGGCCAAAGAAAATTTGGTTTAGTTTTCAGTTAGTTACTAAGAATAACTCAGTTACCTAAGTTACAAAATTGAATCCTGATTTGTACCAAAAAGCCAATCACACTAAAACCACCAAGACTCTAAAAATATTTTCAGTAAAAGAAAAATATCCAAGAGGGAAATTCCAGAGTGTCAGGGAAGAGCTGCTAAGAAATGCCAATATACAGAAAGTGCTTGGAACTTGTAGAAGAAACCTCAGAGCCCATCACCCACTCACCATCACAATGACACAAATTAATGAGCACATCCCACCCCACTGCAGGCTTAAAAAAGCAGATTCCACTTCTGATCTTTGCTTTCCTGTCCATTATCCTCTTATACTCCACCATGACTCCACAACACATTTTTCTTGTACATATGAGGGCACTTTCCAGTGGCCTCCAAGGAATCCTCAAAGTGGAGCAAGCCTTCAGGGATAAAGGAAAAAGATTATTGAACTTTTAAGCCATATTCTTTCTCCTCATCCAACCTCAAATACAATAGTTCATGCATAAATTTAATTTATTCCAGAAGTTCCATCTTAATTTATTCCAGCATATTCTAGTTGAAAACTGGCAAATCCAGCAAAGAACTCAGTTTTGGATCAGAGCTCTCTGTCTGTCCCACTTTACTCAACCACCAGGGTCCAACAGATGAGCTGATATAATCAGTGTTCCCTGGAACTGCCACCAGGGCAAAGATTGCAGGATTTCATCCCAGAAATCTGCCCTTGTGGCAGGATTAGCACCTTGAAATTAGCACTCCATCTGAAAGATTCCAGTGAATTCCTCTCTTGATAAGCAGTTTGGAGACTGACATAAAAACCCCCAGTGAAGGGAAAACTCCTAAGGGGAAGTTTTTATTCACAGCATATTTGACTTGAACCAGTTGCATCATCCTGCAAGTTCACCCTCTAATAGTTTTGCTCATCACAGAGGGGGCCTTTTGTAATTTGACCAGGAGAGTTTTGATAGGGAAGAAGTTTGGCCTCTGTTTATTCAATACTTTATTTTTTCAATACTCTATATCACATTTAACTCATGTTTTGAAATCCTGCATTTTCAAAAAACCCTATGTATCCTCCAAATTCACTCTTACAAATGAATTCATTCTTACAAGTGAAAAGCAAGCAGTTATTTTGGGGTAAAAGAGGGGATGTGCACAGGTATTTTTATGTTTAATTATTCCAAAAGGCTTGATTGTTCCAAGACTCCAATAAATTTCTTTTTTCCCTCACAAGTATTTGTGTGCCCAAATAGGAATCTAGGGTCCATCTGTGATGAAGGCTGCATGTGTTCAGTATTCTCACCCTGTCTCAGTACAATCCCACTACAGCAGACAATCCAACACCTGAACTTCCACAGCTGTCCACTTATGACAATATGTAATGGACCACAGTGCAGAAATTGAAGAATAAAGTGTTCAACATATTCATACACACACTTTACATATCTCTGTTAATCAACAGTAAAAACAGAGATCAGTACTTGGTCCTGGGCAGGACTGCATCAATTATTGCCTTGTTAGCATTTACAAAAAAAGATGAGGTCAAGATGAAAGAACATAAATAACAAGGAGGCAAATTGCAAAGCAGTAGAACTGCAGTGAGAGGCTCAAATTGCACGAGGTGCTGAGCCAGCTCTTGAGCTGTATTCACAGCTTTGGTGAAGCCCATTAAACTGCATCTTCCCAGGAAGGGAATAAATACATGTGATAAATATATTCGTGCTTTGTTAAATCCAAAATATAGTTTCTTAACACTTAAAGTACTTCATCCATCATTTGTGCATTGCAATTGTGACTCGTGAACGGGCAGAAGTCCAATTAGCAAAGATGCAAAATGGCAGTAATTTTAGACAGAAGAAAATCAGGGCAACCTGGTATATCAATAATGAGGGGAGTCACACTAAGAAAATCCTCATGACACTAGGGGTGTTCTGGGCTCTGCACCCCATTCTATCAGCATCCCTGTGTTTGTCACCACACTTAAATTTGCAGTATAAAACTAATAGCAGGGAAGAGGGAACCCATGATTGATTTGCTTGGGCTCCTCCCAGAGAATTCTCTTCTCCTACTTTGCTTATTCCATGCTAAATCTTTTGAAGTAATTTAAAATATCTTCAGGTTTTCCTAATGGCACAAATTAAATAGTCACAGATTCTTTGACACATGGCCTTTAAGCTTTACTTTAAGAAAAACAGTGATTTAAAGCAGTACTTGCAAAACATGCAGCCCAGTGCATGTGTCCCTACACTGCAATGGGACAGGCATTTAGACTCTGCCCTGGTTCAGCCCTGCTCCTGTTCTTAATTCCTGCAGTTCAATCTGAGCTCACTGCCTCAAATATGTCAGATAATTTTCTAAAAAATTTCCTGTACAATTTATTGACACTCACTTTTGTATGTTATGAATGTACAGGAAATTCTTCATACCTTCAGCATCAAAATCTCTCCTAACCCATTCACAGCAATTGTGCCCAGAGTACCACAGCAGCTTCTACCAAAATATCACTGAGAAGGCACAAAGTCTCAAAAGTGCTTTTACCACCCTCAGTGTGAGACAGCAATCAAGTGCTCTGCCATCAGGAGCATCATTCCAACACGACACCTGAGGTTTATTTGATCAGCACTACAGAATAAGCAGACAGTTCTCCACAAGCAGGCACACAGAGCCATCATTTAATGCCACAAATTAAAAGCAACAACAGAAGAAGATTATTTAGAAAATTTGAACAGCTGCACTGAAGGATTTAGACCCTCTCCCCAGTCTTTTTACCTGTTCTTAAGCCAAAAGCCTTAGTTTAAAACCAGCACTGAAGGCCCAGAAGCCCACTACAAGCAAAGACCAATTTGTCCTGGGCTGATCAAAAGCAGCATGGCCATCAGGGTGGGGGATCTAACTCTCCTCTGCTGCCCCACCTTCATGAGATCCCACCTGGAATACTGTCTCTATGCTTCTAGGGAATACATTTTGCAGGCAGCCCATCTCCAGTGAACGTGCTACATCCAAGCTGGATGGTCAGGGCCACTCTCCTCTTGCACCTGATGAACACCAGAAATGGGCTCACTCCAGATCTGCAACCAAGCCACTGCCCAGGAGAACAGAGGCCCCTGCAAAGTGAGCTGTGAACCACTGACTGTGACCCTATGTCCTGGTTTAGGGCAAATCTGGGAGAAAACAGAGCTAAACAGATGAATGGGGATAGAATTCAGCATCATAAAGCCACCCCAGGACACCCCATGAGAGAAATCCTTCAGTGGATGTCATTGAGATCAAGGGGCCTTAGGAAGAAAGCAACACCTAAGCAAGCATTACACAGCACTCCAGCAGGCCCAGTAAAGGTAGCTTTGTTCAAACAAATGTTCTCAAGGAATTGGAAATATACTTATTTGCAGGAAAAATAGAAAAGGTCAAATTCAACAAAACCTTGCATTCAGACTTAATCATGAGACTGCAGCAGGTTTTCACTGAGGCCCTGAGTGCCTTAGTGGAACTCAGGCAGGAAAGCAGTGTTCACCCCTACAGTTGGGATTATTAGGGTTTTGGAGGGAAAACGAGACAACAGGATTTTGCAGGGAAAGCCATTGGTTTAGATCTCTTGATGAGAATTGCATCTTGTGTGTACAGTGCATCTTACTTCAGATGTTCTTGTCAAGAAAATACTCAGCTTGTTTACAGACAATCTGCAGGGTTACCAAAGAGTTCTTTGAAAAATAGATTTTTACTTATAAAGTAGTATGGAAAATATACAACACTGAGTGAAAACAGGAAAAGTCTGGAATTCCATGACAACACTTCTACAGTAATGCAAACTACAGCTGCAGTGAATTAATATTTATGATCAGGTTATCTTTCCCCTCCAAAACAGTCTATTTTGTAATAATTCTTGAAGACAATGTGCAGATACCATATGGTCCCAGAACATCTGCAGCCCAAAGCCATCTCTGTCAGAAGCACAGAATGTCACTCTGAGATTGCCCAGGAGTTTCCATCTGATCTGCTGCCTCAGGGATTGAAAGAGCAATAACAATAAAGGGAACTGTGAGTGTTACTTAATGTTTTCCAATGGATCGTGCACATTAGAAACAGCAATTAATGGTTTGGTATATAATGCTTCAGGGAATTACTGTCCGGCAAAATAATGTAATTTAAATTTGCAATAAAGTTTAAGTGTGCAGGCATTTCATGGCAGCACACAGCAGTGATTTGCCAGAGGAAAACAACACTGTTATTGCAGCCACATCCAGATAATCCACAGAAAAAGCCATATCAACCCTTAAGTGATTTGATTATACTCCCTTACTGTTCAAGAGCCCTCAAAGGCATATTCAAAACCAAATACACCTCACTAAAAGACCACAGGAGCAAAAACCCAGCACAGAGTTAAAGAACTCTTTTTGAGTTTTTAAAGGTACTGCTGCAGTCCTCTCCTCTAAATATACTCCCCAAAACTCGCAATTTTCATTATTATTCTATTTCTAAAAATGCCTGTATCCCTTTGCATCTGGCACCACAAGAAATTAAAAATCAGACCCATGAAATAACCTATATAAGAAATAGCTGCATTTGGCCAAACTTCCTTTGGCCATTTCTTCTAAGAGTAAGAATATTTGGGAGCTGCAAGTAGAAAATTCAAATTAGTACCTCGCTGTCTGCAGCCCTAAATATCTGAACTTTCCCTCCTAAGAATGCTCACCAATCTAATGTTGTACACCGCGTCCTGCAGTAAATACATCCAAAGCCAGAGAAGAAATGAATTCTGGAGGGAAAAAACCTCTAAAACAGAACTTCTCCACTAAGGCAGACCTAAGCTTTTCACCACCAAGGGGATGTTGTAAAGTTTGGCTGTACACATGAAATGACATTTAAAATACCTTTCCAAATGCAAAACACAGGCACTTGAACTGAACATCTCAAACTGATGTTGTGTAACTTAATCTCTCCCATTTCTACTCCACATTCATGCTGCCCTTTTTTCCCCAGTGTATTTTTTTTTGACCTGATCAGGAAAATCCTTTAATGAAGCTGTTTAGAGACTGGGAAGGATAACTGGAAATATTTTCAAGGAAAACTAAATATACTTTGATAATGTGTAAGAATTTTATTGGAATGTGTTTATGCACGCTTGGTCAAGTTGTTGTAAATGGGTAAATATTAACTATTATTTTACAGAGAAATAAGTTTAAAGAACAGTTTTAATGAAAACTTTGAAACTTCTGCAGAAAATTGTTGAGCATCTTGAATGGGCTGACATTTATCAACAACAGAGGTGACATGCTCAGACTTGTTTTCTTCCAGTATGTTGATATCTTCAACATATCTCTGAATAAAGTTATCCTAGTGTCTCCAACAGCTGACAAAAACGCACTGATGGATTAAAAAATCCTAAATATTTCTCACAGAGTAATCACAGGGAAGTTATTCTTCCCAGCATGCCTCACCTGCAGCAAAAGAGCTTTCATCTTTTTTTTTCAGAAGAGTCCTCATCATCATGCAATGTAAAGTCATTCCCATATTTCATGTGCTGCTTCTCCTGTCTCCAGCAGTTTCCTCAGAGTGGATTCATCATGCTGCACTGTTTCAGGAATAGTTCTCCTGGCAGCTGGATTTGCATGCCAGGAGGCACCACACACTCCCCTGGGGCCTCATCCTCCCAGTGACCATCATCCCTCTCTCCAACAGCCCCAGGCAGGACATGGCCACGCTCTCCTGACCGGACACACCTGCCCCATGCCTGAGGTGACCTGATTCCACACCCAAATGCAAAAGGATGGATAATTGGGAAACCCTCCCAACAAAAATTAAACTGCTTTGGCCTCGTCTTCTATGGCAAGCAGGATTGAAAGAGAATGACCATGTCTTCCACAGTCCATCCCCTGCAGCAGGAATGCTTTCCATTGCCATATTTAGTTACTAATCATGGGAGCTGAAGTGAAATCAAGCAAATAAGTCACTAACTTCTGGTATTTCTGAAAAATTTGTATGGAGTTCAATACATAAATTCAAACCCAGATCCAGAGTAAAATTCACTTTGCCTAAGTCTCTCATTCCAATGGCAGTGATTTACATCCTGCTCCGGAACAGCAAAAGTTGAGCTCCACCAACACACCTGAGCTGTGCATGTACCTGTGGCCTTCTTCACCCAACTCTCCAATTCCTTCTGGGATGGGCATCAAGGTATCCACCTGATCCAACACATTTTATAGCTCAAGTCCCACCAGGAGAGCAGAATCTACACCAACTTCAAATGCAGTGAAAGGCAGTTTTCTCATCTCTGTAGGACAACAGCTCTGCCAGCATTAACATGATGGGGGCTGTTGGTCTGTTTTACACCACAAAAACTCAGCCATGCGTGAGCAGGACATTATTATTGCATACAACACAGACCCGTGGACAGGAGATAAAGGATATTTTAATGTTTAATCTTTAGTCAAAAAACCCTCTGTACAGCAGTACAGTGGTAAGGGCAGTGTCAATACAGCAATGTGCCAAAGGACCCTTAGTGGCCAAGTCCCTGTTAAAAAATGTTTGTGCTGCAGGAGCTGGGGTGGGGGTAGGACGTGCCCCTCCTTGACTCTTGACAGAGAATGACTCATCACAAATCAAGAGCTCCCTGGAAATCCCTATTTTAGTGCCCAGAGGAAGTGTCTCTCCATGTTATTCCTTATATTTAATATCTTCTTTCCACACTGGCTTAGCAAACCAGAGTGCAGCAGCTTGCCCTGAGTGCAGCCAAGGGTTGAACTTGGCTGCCTCATGTGAATCTTGCTGTGCCTATAAATCTGATGTCACAGGAGATGTGTTTCTGGGCACTTCCTGCAAACCACTGCAGAGGATCCTGGTTTTTATTTGTGTCAATGAATACTTGTGAACATTCATCAACAATTAGATAGTATGGAGCTAATCAAGCTTACTATCAGCAGATCATAGCAATTCCTTTTTGTTTCAAAAATCTGTGTTTTAAAAAAGAATGTATATGTTTGTGCTTTATGTCTGCAACCAATATGAACATGAATTATTAATGTGCTATAAAATTAGTATATTTTGGGGGGGTTGTGGGGGAACGAGTTACCTAAGGCATTTTCATATAAATGACTGCAATTTAACTTTCAAAAACATTTCAGTTTTCAACACTCTGCTCACTTCAAATTGAAGTCTGTACATTAGATTTGGCCAAGCATGTCACAAGAAACCTCACACTTGTAAATGATTAACCCATGAAGACCCAGCATGGATTGAATACAGAAGCAGCAGCCTTGTAACACCAGGCAGACAGCACTCACCTTCTGGAGTTCTTAACAAGTTTCTGCATGAGCAGCTCCAGAAAGCTGAAGCCAATTCCCATGATGCTTGGATGGTCTGTTTAGCAGGAGCACATCACTGCTCTTCCACACCACTGCTCTAAGCTGTGCACTGGGAAAATCTCTCAGACAGCCCTGCCCACGTGCTGTCACCACGGGGAGGCGAGGGTGGCTGAGCTGGGCTGGCCCCTGCAATTCCCTCTCCTCTGTCACACTCAGCTCCCAGCACCACACAGTTTAACTGGATGTGCAGGAAAGGATTTGATAGCCAAAGAATCCTTACATTCCTGAGATACTGTTGTAGGCAACGTGTTCCTCTCCCACTCCTCCTTATGTCCACCCGAGTTCAGCAATCCCATGACTCTCACTGAAAGAGAAGTCTAATCTTCCCTCAAAAAAAGCCCCAAATCATCATCATCATTAAAGACTAGTGTATATGTAATAAGAAGGCTCTTGTTAGACACCAGGCAAATTAATTCTCTTCCTCATCTTGTCTTGTTTCTTTCATTGAAGGCTGAACTTGGTGTCTGGTGCAGAACTATCACAACCTGCTAACATAAAGCAAGCACAAAAAGAAAAAAAAAAAAAAGGTCAAAATAAGGAATTATGGATTTGTCTACAGAAAAGTAATGAAAATGGATTAAAGTAACTGAAGCAAAATTCACACACTAACTTGCAGGTGAATGCTTTAATTCTAAATTGAATAAATCCAAAGTAGAATTCTGCCTGCAACAGCAGGAGCTGACTTGTTCACCCTTTGAGGTTCTTCCAGCAAATGGTTTGAGACAGAATATACAGCAGTGGTCCAAACACCCCCACCTCACCCAGGACTTCCTGCAGATGCTTCTGCTCAGTTCCCACACGAGGCTTCCTCATTTAGTGGTCTGTAATTCCTGAGGATGCCATTCCCAAGATGGGAGATGTGATGTACATCTGGCCACAGCTGTGTCAGATGGAAACATCCTCTTTGGAATCTTTAAAATGTTCCTCTGGTCAAAGAAACATGCAAAAAAAACATAGGCAAGAATTTCTTTCAAGCAGGCTCCTGCCACTAGAATGAGCATTCAAGGCTTCCACAGAGCATGTGGATGGGGGAATAAAGCAGAAAAAGAGGAAAGCGCTTTTGGAAAGCCTTTTTGTTAGAAAGTTCATTGAAGGCAATTCAGTGTTTAAAAAAAATCACTAAATATAACCTGCACTTGAGGTGATGATTCTGTAATAATGGCAACATAGAAGTTTTATAGCCAGCTTCAGCTGCCAGAAGAGTTCCTACGTTATTAAATCAATGTTCAGCAGATAAGGTAACACTTCTATCTACAGGGAAACCTTTGTCCAGTTTAATTTTTAAACTAGTTCAGTGTATGCCTCTCACTGTGTTTCTTCCCTACCCTCTTGCTTCCAACACAGAACTACGATGTTCAGACAAATGATCTTGCCCTCAAAACAGAATTATTGTTTCCAACAGGTAAAGCTTCTGCATAGGCTTTTAAAGCATCACAGCTCCTGTTTCCTGAGAAGAATGTATCATAACGTCAAGCCATGAATTTGGAAGATTAAACAAAGCCAAAGAAACTGTGATTTAAAAAATATGCAAAGCTAACAATCTTCACTCTGCTGATTTTTACACATTCTACAAATCAAAGAACCATAAAATGTGAGCTGCTTCTGCCTGAAGTTCACTGCCAAATACAAAACTGCACCAATGTGAGTTATGGTTAATTCTTCATTGGAAAAAGGAACTCCCAATGCAGTCGGGAACATGCTGGCCAGCACCCTGTTTGTCCAGAAAATGAAGTATTACCAAGCCAAAAGGACTAATTTCAGAGGATGAAGAAAACATTTTATCTGTTTTCATGTTCCCTTTTCTCCATGTATTCAAAGAAGATTTTTCTTTTGCTGTTTGACCTTCACAGGCACAAGGCCAGGGATTGTTTTACATGTATGCACAACAGTCAGTACAACTGGCCTGGTTCAGGTGAAATTGTAGCAAAATATGAAAAAATGCAACACAAGTTATCATAGGTGAAATATCTCCATTTTTTTCCAGGGGGAAAATAAAAACTAAAAAGGCAAGCTAGAGGACAATTCACTATTGCAATTCATCTTCTCAGAAAAAAGGAAAAAAGAAAAATCTGGCTTTGATGATTTTCCCTCCTGGGGCAACTGGGGACACCAGAGAAGTCATATTGGCATTTCCCCACAAAAGATAGTGGTGGTCTAATTTACTGCTGCACAGCACAGCGAAGCACAGAGCCAAAGCTGTCTGTGCTCCTGGCAAGAGGCTGGTGATCACTCATCTAATCCTCAAAGGGTGACAAATCTGTAGATTTCCACTTGAAAAGGCAACAAACTGTTCTGAGGAGTAACTGTTAAGTGATAGGTGTGGGAATACTTTGATTTCTGCAGGTGAGAAAAAGAGAAATCAAGCATTGTCGGAGTGAAATAACCTTGTGGCTCACCAGTAAACCAAGCTGCCTGTCGGTGTCTGGCTGTGGAGGACTGAAAGAACTGCAACACCATCTGCTGAGGAGAGGCAAAGCCAGCCAGGAGGGGTGTGCTGAAAGCATCCAGATCTCCCAGGGTCACGGAGGAGCCAAACGCTTCCTGCTTTGTGTGCTAAGCCGAGCAGTCCATTTTGAACGCTTTGATGCTTCTAAAGTCTGCTGTCTTATCAACAAAGCTTTCTCCTTTGAATTGTCAGACATGACCTTCTCAAGGGAACCTGCACTTCTGACTGCAAATCGACTCTTCAGCTGTGCTGAGGAGCCAGGGGGATCTGTGCTGCTTTCCCAGTCTGGGTGATCCAAAAGCCAGGGGCTCTTGCTGTTTGCAGCGTGGGTTTGGAGAGAGCCCAGGATGGGTCAGCGATGCTCTTCCTTATCACCACTGAGTCAGGAACGGGTGAAAAGTGACACATATGCTCTAGGTCTCCAGAAGGCTAATAAAATTGGATAATTTATTAGAAACCCATTCCTTTCTATACACTTTTCAGGTACAGATGGACCTGATTGGTCCATTAATCAACACACCAAGAATTGGCTAACTAGGAAACCACCCTCTAGTAAACCATCTTATGAAAACAGTGTTCAAAACACCAGCTGCAAGATTGTTTTCATTCTTTCTCTCAGCCTTCCCAAACTCCCCAGAACAATTCCTGGGAAGGATTATCTGGCTTTCTAGCTCTGACCAGGCCGTAGCAACCACACTTCCTCAGAGAAGGGGACACCTCTTCCTGTCACCATGGGCAGATAGAATGAGGTGCTCGCTCAGCAGGCAATGGCACTCCTCCAGCACTGAGCCAAGGCCGCAGGGATCAGCAATCTGTGTGTGCAGAGGCAGCAGAGGGCACTCAGCCAGCTCCTGCTGCGAGCAGGATGGTTCAGTGGATGCATTACCAGTGTGAAGTTTTCCTTTGGGTGACATTCACAACGTGCATGGCATGCTTGGTCGCCCCCAGTGAGTTGGATTTAATTTCATTAAATTACTTCTCGTTTTAATTGAATGCAGCAGTCTATGATCAATAAAGGGAAGCGTTATCCTAACCGTTGATCACTAACTCATAAAGATGCCAGGCTTCTCCCAATAACACTGATGGGCTGCTTTGCCTGATTGTTTTTAATGTATGCTAAAAAATGGAAATTGAACAAAGCTCTTTCTCCATACCTTGCAATAGGCTGTTAGATGGCTTCCATTCGTATCACTGCACCACTCTACATTCAGATCTATTTGAAGATTGTGCAGCTGTGTAAAGAGTTTCCACAGAGAGACACGTGAGGAAAGGTGTGATACAACATTTCATACCTCCATATAAGATCTTCATCCAGCAGTCTCTGTGTTTGATTCAGAAGCCAAAGCCTGACAGATCCAGAGACCTCAATATCAAATTGTCATTCTAGAAGGGGGCAAATGCAGTTACAGATAATTGCTATGAAATCAAAAAGCGCAGTAGGCAGAGAAGCAAAGCAGTGAATTGATATGGTTCACTTCTGCCAACTCCCATACGAAAAGAAAATAAAGGGTGGTTTTACACCAACTTTATATCCAGTCCAGGACAACATAATTTAGTATAAACTTTTTCAGAAGAAACACTATAAACTGCTTTGAATAACACCACAGAAATATGATCATATACCCTTACCTCACCTAGACACAACTGCCACCACACAAATACAGTAATAGCAGAATTATAGGTTCAGAAAAACAAAACAAGATGATAACTGCTCACTCTGCTGTGCAGGGATTACCAGGCACAGGAGACTCAGGTTGCTATGAAGCTGCAGAGCAATATCCAAGATAGCTTCTAACCAGCTCCTTCTACCTCCTCAGTGCAACAGCAGGAAGGCTGATGTCTCATGGAGCTCAGTCCTACCCAGAGCTCCAACAGAGAGCAAATCCCAGCAAGACTGAATCTTGCATTCCTGGGGATTGGATTTCATGTGCACCACCTCATAGATCAGCTAAGTGTGTTTTCTCTCAGCTATCCTCTGAGGCTCTTCAACTTGTATGTGGTTCAGAGAAAGCTTTCTGCTTAGCTTTTTTTTTATTAGAAGAGTGTTTACAAATACAGGACAGAAGCCATCTCTAAACAAAGTCAAAGTTTTCAATAAGCACCAGATTTACCTTGGCAACAATACATCCTATCCCTTTTTCCTCATTTGTTACAAATTTCAGTTCATGGCTGTATACTGTAAAGGAAAGAAGAAGATGAAATAAAATACCATCTTTTAAATATGCAATACTGAGTTTATAGCTCTTTTCCCTCTGGCATCTTGTCAGCATAAAATAAAAAGGCTCAGGAAATCTAAATGAGAAAAGCCTCACTCCCATACTTTATCAGTGAAGAATTTCCATGGCAATACTGCTTTGAAGCTAAATGGTTTTATTTATAGATGAAGCAGTTTTCATAGTTCATTTGCCTTTTCTCCAGATTACCATAACCATACATGATCAGTTGTTAAGATCTACAGATATTATCTGTGCAGTGCCAGCAATTCACTTAATTATTTGAAATACGAAATGATAAATAAATGAAGTGCTCATGCAACTTGCCAGGCTCACACAGCAGACTGCAGGGGAATGCAGGGATACAGAATGTGGTTTGATGGTACAGAATGGAAACTCCTATGGCCACTTTGTAGTAATATCTAATAACAATGTGGAGAGTGGCACAAATGGGGAGTGAATGGAAGGCATGGATGTGGTGGAATAGCAGAAGGAACAGCAGGAGCAGGGATAAAAAGGGTGTCAGGTGCTGACAACCCAGATAAGAACAATATAGGATATTGAAATACAGACTAAACCCATGAAGAGATACTGATGGGAAGACACAGAGTAGGGGGAGAGACAAGTCAACACCTAGATAAGAAAATAAATAAATCTTTCCAATAGAAAGAAGGGGGGCACAGCACACAAAAGGAACACAACTACTGTGACCTCCTGAAGGGTACAATCCAGAAACATTCAAAACCAGCACATACTTAATTAACCTAAGGAAGGTTGCAGGGTGCATAATAAGAGCCAGGGATCCAGCATAGCTTGTCCTCTTCTTTGTTTTGAGGAATCCACATGGGAAACCTATCTTAGTGCCTGGATGCTGGCCTGTCCACATGCATCTTGGTGCTCATGAGAGCATGAGTTAAGTAGCACTTGTTTTAAAATAAAATCATCTTCTTCCCCCATTGATAACTATATTATTTCAACAATTCAGCAACTATTATTAATTGTTCCTCCTTCCCTTGGAAAATTATAAAAGGTAGTTCCAGCTTCTGCCTTCAACTTTGACATGGGGGAAGGCAAAAAAGAAGGAAGAACAGTCCACAAGTACTCCAACACATTGAAAACAAAAGCAATAAAGATGGTGAAGTCTAGCAAGAAACATGCTTTTGGTACTTATTTCCTGGTAGAACCACTGTCAGTTCCTCTAGTAAAGGCAGAGAACATGTAGTGTTTAATTTGCAGAAACCTGTGATTTAGCTCAAATATTTGAGTGTTGCCTGCAGCTTTTCAGGAAATTTCTTTGCTCGTACTCCTAATAGACATTCCCACAGAGTTAATCTCTCAAGATAACTCTGTCACCAAAGCCCATGAAGTGGCTTGCTTTTCATTCAGGAACACTATGCCCAAAGAAATGGAGAAGGCTCCAGGCTCCCAGCCTCCACTGAGCTGGACCCCAGGCTAGGTCACCCAGGACAGGGAGATGTGCAGCATACCCTGGCCTTGATTTCATAAAAGTCAGGACTTCAAACCATGCCAGCCAGAATGGAAAGGCAATTTTCACCAGGAATACGTACCCCAAACAGGAATAGCAGTAAGGACACAGCCACACTGCCTGAGGTGCAGATGCTACAGCCAGCACACAGGTGGGGGAAAGGTTGCTGTTGTTGGTTTCAATCAATTTCTCCCCCAGTGACATTACACGTCAGGAGAGGCACCTTTAACTGACTCATGATGGACACAACAACCACAAGCACCTTTCCAAAAGAGGGAATGCTCAGGGTGTTGACAGCTGCTTTGTTTACCATGGTGAAAAAAATGTCCAAGAACTAAGAGGTGCTTTCAGTTTTACCAAAGAACCCAGCACATATATCTCAAGATGAAGTGAAAACCATCAACTGTATCATTCTTGCAATAATTTAATGCACACTACAGGGCCATCTAAAAATCTCATGAAAACAACATATACTCTTTAGCTCCAGTAACCATATTACTGGAAATAGATTTTGCACAATCCTCCTTCAAACAGCCATTTAAACCCCAGGCTTAAAGGAGATTATGCTGTTTGCTGATTTAAGCTGAAAGGGAAGCTTGTTCCAGTCATCTGGAGGCTCCAGAGGCAAAAGCTCATCTGCCAAATTCCCTCTTTATCCTACTACAATGTACAGCATCTAAATTGTGATGATAATCTTGAAGCAAAATGACTTTGCTTTCAAAGATAGTGTTAAAGTCAGTTTCTGAAGCTTTTCTGGCTTTTCTAGGGATTGTTTCAACTTTGGTCTAACGGTGATATGATGTTGCCTGATCTGCTTGATCTATGAAAGCTGATTTACTTCAATATCAGTAAAGGTAACCCTTCTGGAACCCTTCATCTTGGACCCAAAACACAGAGGCCATTCGGCTTCTTACAGCTACAAGCTGCAGAGAGGGGGAAAATTGAAAGCCCAGTCTAATGAGGGGTTGCTGTGGGACATAAATGCAGCATTGCTCTCCAGTTCTGCTGCCCACCCCTCACACTTCCCTGGTCAGGTGCAGCCCCTCACTTCCAGAGAAGGGGCTGGCCCAGCATGGATCCCTCCTGCAGAGCTGCATCCAGGCCTGGGGTCCCCAGCACAGCAAGGACAGGCTCCAGAGGAGGCACCAGGATGATCAGAGGGATGGAGCAGCTCTCCTGGGAGGAGAGGCTGGGGGAGCCGGGGTTGTTCAGCCTGGAGAGGAGAAGGCCTCGGGATGGCCTAACTGTGGCCTTGCAGTACCTGAAGGAGCTGACAAAAAACATGGAGAGAGAGTGTTTACAAGGGCATGTAGTGACAGGACAAGGGAGAATGTCTTCACATTGATGGAGAGAAGGTTTAGATTGGATATTGGGAAGAAATCCTTCCTCATGAGGGTGCTGAGGCCCTGGCACAGGGTGCCCAGAGAAGCTGTGGCTGCCCCTGGATCCCTGGAAGTGTCCAAGGCCAGGCTGGACAGGGCTTGGAGACACCTGGAACAGTGGAAGGTGTCCCTGCCCATGGCAGGGGAGTGGAATGAGATGATATTTAAGGTCCTTTCCAACTCCTGATTCTATGATTTTGGTACTTATTCAGCCCCTGTGGGTTGCTGCCTTCACTCCAGAAAAGCTGAGGAAACAGCCATGGTCCCGTGTAGCAGCGGTGGCCAAGGCAGGAGGAGCCATCCTGGTCATCCCTCCACAAACACCAGCCCAGTGACACAGGCCACAGGGCTTCCTTTCTCCACCACACCCTATTAATTAGGGAGACCAATCCTTCCTTCTCCAAGCAAAGTAAATATTTACACTCTTGAGGTTGGCAGAGTCCAAGCCTCACAACAGTTCTTCTCCTGTTCTTATCACAGGAAGGAAATGGGAAAAATCCCATATGAGTCTTCAGGGTTAATGAACACTGAGAGATGTTCAGACAGACTGAAGTAGGAACTATTGTTCCTTGTACCGCTTTACAAATTCCCCTGGTTTTTTTGCTGTTTCATACTGAAAAATGAAATCCTACCAATGGAGAGAAGGGGGACACAATACAAAATCAAAACTAAAAAGTCCTCTTCTCTGAGTATTTCAGATACCCTATTCTCCTCAGCCACCACCTTACCAACTGTGGTCTCCAGTGACACACATCATTTTTTTCAAGTTCAGGATACTTCCCATTCCAGACTCTAACCTTTATTTTCCATTATTATTAACACTTGATGAAAAGGCAACAAGAATGTATATTGCACTACATAAGAATTTAAAAGGCAATGCAGTGGAAAACTGTTAATGGTTAAATGCATCATTATGTCCAGTAACATTACACAATTAACAAATTTAATCATTTAACACTCTAACAATGCAAACTTCCATTAAATGTGTAATTTCGTATATGAAATAATTATTCATTTATCAGTAGGAGATGACTCTACTTCAGTTCAAAAATAAAAAATACAATTAGATGCAGCAGGGCAGAACAAATTTCTGGTTAGTAAGACGTGCTGGAGCTGTGTGTGCAGCGCTTCTGTGAGGCCTCACAGTGAAACTCATAATTCTCACAGGACAATGCCTCTAAATATCTCGGGTCATTAGCAAAATTACACAGCTAATGAAGGGCAAATTAATGGAGCTCTGGAACATTTTATAAGCCTGTAAGAACAGCTACTTGTTATACATCACCAAGAAATAATTGCAGCAGAGTCAATGCCATGAACCCATTAAGGTTTAACAATACGAGTTGGGCAGGCTGCTCCCAAAGGAGAGTCTTCTCCAAGTACGGCTGATACGGCCCAGGGAGGTGATCCCAAGGGGGTTCCCAAGGAAGAGGATGCTTTACAGGCCAGCTTTGGGCCAGCAGTTCCCACCTCCTGGGGCAGGGAACTGGAGAAACCCAAGCTGCCTGCCTTGGGGCAAACCCCATCTGGAGCCTGACAGGCAACTCCGCACAAATACTGAGCGAGTTCTCAAGAAATCAATTGTGTTCTTGTGAAAAACATGCAGGAGGAATAATGGGGGGATGACACCAATGCAAAAAGAAATAACTGGAGATATTTGTGAGGCTCTGACACATCCCCCACCAGGTCAGTGCTGGCAAGGCTGTTGCTGCAAAGCTCCACAAGCGCAGACCATCCTGCAGGAAACTCAAATGTGCTGCCCACTGCATTCAAACACGACTGCAAGAGCAAAGGCATTCTGAGCCAGAGGCATTCAGAATAAGAGACTTCAGTAGAAGGAGTAGCACATCTTAAAGCAAATGAAAATGAGTTTTTGCAATACCAGGAACTGAGAGTTGCTGCTCTCAAATTGGTCCCAAAATGACTGGGTTCAGTATCACATCACAGAGATTCATACAAGCTGCAAGGACAAAGACGCTGAAGGCAGAACTGCCATGAAAAGGTTTTCACAGTTGACATGGTTTTGCTGGACCTCCCAAGCACCATCCTCAGTCTCCTTCACTACAGCTCATTCTAGGGGGGCTCAGATTTCCACACAGCTCTCGCTGGGATGGGGCAATCACCACTGAAGTGGAATTTTAATGACTTTAAACTCATTTAAGCACGTAAAAGAGCAGATCATCACCTGACAGACTCCACTCTAAGCACATTGTAGAGATCTGTAAAAGCAGAGTTCAACGCCCTGATGCACTGCTTTGAATGCAAAACAAAACCCAAAATCTTGAAAGAAGATCCACAAAATCTGATCCACTAAGATCCACCCAAAATCTCTTTGGATTATAGATGTACTGAACAATAAGTATAACTGCCAAATTCAAACTTTATACAATATTAGGCATTCTCATTACTCCAACACCCAAGATCCATCATTCCTATCCCTACAAATATCTGGTCAAGGCACCCTCATGAACAAAGAAAAATGTATTCTAAAGTATTTTTAAGTGATTTCTGCAAGGTTTTTTCACTTGTGGCCCCTACAAAAATATTTTCCTGAGTATCTATTAAACCTACTGGTTCTCTCTTGAAAATATATGAGCAGTAGTAGTTTTTACCATTTCAGAAAACCAAAAGCAGGAGCCACTGCAAGTAACAACACAGTCTGGCAAACACAAGTGTCTGAAGGACACTTAATGTTTTGCTCCTGAAGAAACACAGACTGTCAGGACAAACCATTAAAGTGATCATTAAAGCTGATCCAATTTTCCCTTAACTTTGAGATGCAGTAATGTTTCTGAATGGGAAAAAAAGGAAAAAATAATTAACTTATACTATTGACTCTAGTGGGAGGTTGAAACAAACTGTTGGCTTGCACTCTCAGCTTCAAACCCAATCCTTACAGACACTGGAAAAAGTATACTTCATGTTAACTGCCTTGTGATAGTCCAGGGAAACTGTAGTAGGTTGTCAATAAAGTTGGGGAAAAAAAATCAAGTGAAATGAAAAATGTCTTAAATTTTCAGGAAAAATAAGAACTTCTCACAGGACAAATATGTAATGTAGCATGAAAGTCAGATACAGCACGGCCAGCTAGAGTAGACCTAAAGGTTTCAGAGGCCTTTTTGAATCCTCTGAAAAAAATGTAAGAAATTTCAACTGATGAAAGATGAGGAATCTTTTGCTTTCACTGAATCACATACATCTATTAAAATCCCAGGTCTATAGCTTAATAGCCTTCTGGAAAAAATTAACACCACAACAGTGACTGCATTCCACAATCCACATCAATGGCTGCTCTCCAGAGCTCCCAACTTCTACAGCTCCCTGGGCAACAAGTTTCATAGGCTAATTCAATACTGTGTTGTCTTTGCTAATTTCATTAGAGCTCCTTATTGAGTTCATACCAAAGTGCCACCTCCTGCTCTCAGCACTCCCAAATCTCATCTCTGTTTTTAAACTTCAGACATTTCATAACTTCATCTTAACCATCTAATGAACTGTAAAAGGACTCCTTTAAAAAACAGCCCTTTGTGACTAAGAAAAGACTCCGTAGGACCATAAAACAGGAACCATGGAAAATAATGATTCATTTTTCAGCTTCCAGGAACATTGCTGGTTTCCATGCAGCCCACAGAGGGCTCATAGATGCTGCTTTGCTAAATTCCTGACTGACTGCAGTCAAATATATCACCCTGGGCAAAGGTGGACTTTTGGCAACATCACTGGATGCCTTTGCCTGACACACCATCATTTCCAACTGCAACTTGCTGGGGTTTCTGCCAGCCCATTCCCTGCACATTGTGCTGTACATTATTAGCAGCAATAGCAAAGAATTTCCTTCATACACCATGACAAAGGGTTACAGAGAATGAGCCAACAATTCTCTTGCTGGGCCAGTATCAGTACATCTCAATTCAGTTTGGACTCACAGCATCCATGGAGAGTGCAAGATCTACTGCTCATATACTGTGCTGAGAAGGTCAGTGCCTGGTGAGCAGGTTTTATGCTCTCTCTACAAAACATAGATCAGACTTGGAATTCCTAGTGCATTTCTCTTGGTCCCATTATGTGCTGACTGCTTTTGTTCCTCACATATATTATGGAACATAACAGATATATATTAGCCAGAAGTCCATGAGCTATTCCCAAGGTTTGCCATATTATCTATTGTATTTGCCATATTATATATTGTATACAGATTTATGTTAGCTAGAAGTCCATGAGCTATTCCCAAGGTTTGCCATATTATCTATTGTACAGAGCACCCTGTCAACTTGCGAATGAAGGCATTACATTGAACTCAGTTTAGGCTCAGTCCTTGCTCAGTCTTTGCTCAGTCCTTTTCCTTGTGGAAAGCTTTCCAAATTCTTGGAGCAACCAGAGCTTAAGTGACCACTCAAGTTATTAACCTGAACCAGTTTCTTTAAAAAGCCTGTGCATTTCTTCTATTCCCTTTTATGCTGTATTCTAGCAATCTTTCCAGTACAAAGACTGTTTCCTACCACATGTTCTCTAACAGAGGCAGTTCACATGGCACAGCTTAGAACATCAGCCCTGAAGAAGGAAGTTCAGTGCCTGGTCTCTGTCTAAAGGATGAAGGACAGCAGACTGCTCCAGGGGGAAATTTGGTTTTGACCAGGAAATGGTTACTTTATCTCTGTCTCCACATATCCCATTTCTTCAAATGGAGAGTCAGATTTTCAGTGAGACTGAATTACAAATTGAAATTTGCTTTTTTATTAATAAGGACAGTGCAAGATTAAGTTAAATTAGCTGGTTTGTTGAATACTTATGCTATCCAATTAAATTTTTTTAGAAATATATTAAGAGAAGATCACAATCAAAGCTGAATTAATTTCAAAGATGAATGCCACTTTTTATGCATCGAGTATGAATCTATTAGTAGCTCCTGTGAAATCAATTGGGCTTCTTGTAAGGTACAGCAATACTTTGCAGAAGAGGGTAAAGGATAGCTGGATCCCTTGAAACTCACTATATATTTGTGAAGAGTATTTTATGCTGCCATGCAGTTAAGATGAATGATTTACACAATTACTAAGAGACTCAATGGGAGATTTTTTTATCCCCTACCTACAGGATATTGAGGAACCTTCCAATATGTCCAAATGTAAATATAAGAACCAGGCTCATCAATAAAAGCCCAACCCAACCACTGATTGTGCACAATGTTTGTTACACACACTGATGTCTCAGCAGTGTTTCCTCTAGCAGCAGCTACTGCAAACACAATTAGCAAACTCAAATTAATTTCACTGCGCAATAAAAATCTCCCAAAGCAGCTGGCATGTGGAGGTCAAAAACAGCTCCCAAAAGCCCCTAGAATACCTCAGCTATAAGTGCTCCAAGGTCTCTGTTTCTCTGACAAGTGTCCCTCCACCCACAATGTGCCTTACAAGGTCAACAGCTTCTGTATTTTGTCTGGTGTTTTCAATCCCTGCAGCTGGCATCCCTAAAAAGTACACATAACAGGTGGAGCAGAGTCCTAACCCAATATAAATCCAAAGAAGTGAATTCAGAAAAGTTAAGAACAAGACTGTGAAGCACAAACCACCTTCCTGGTGGAGGCTGTATTCTCTTTGCTGAAGGACCCCCAGGAGCACAGAAGTGCCAAAGGCAGATGAGGAGCAGCTGCTACATTTCTGAATCTCTGCCCCTGCACATACAGCTCCCAGCACACAAGCAGATACAACTGCCCCCCAGACTAGGCCTCCATGGTCATTATGAAAGCTCTGGTCCAACAAGATGGAGCTCTTCCCTCATATTTTTCACTATATCATGATCTTCAAAGGCATTTTAAAAAGTCCACCCAGAGCTTGCAGCAGCCTTCTGTAAAGAATGGTTGGAATAACCCCAAACTGCTGCAAACACCGAAAAGAACAAAAGAATATAATGAGCTGAAGTGACTCAGACCCCCAGGAGGTTTATTTCAAGGCTGCCAGTAAAACTGGAAAGCCCTGATTTAGGAAGGATATACCCATACACACATACCTCTGTATCAGAAGCTATTCTGACCTGAACATAAAAGCTCTACTCACTGGCCTGAGCTGTACTCACTTCTGCCTCTCTCCTACCCATCCCTTCCCATGAAGAACACCTTTCACACAGGAGAACCAAGCTTTCAGAGGAAAAACCCAAACAAATAAACCCACATCCAATGTTAAGGCCTGAAATCATACAGCAAGCCTCAATCCATGCCCATTAGGTAAACTCTGGTTCCAGGGACAGTTTCCCTGGTTGAAGAGCAAGGCAAACTGAGTACATACTGGGTTATGCACAGCACACTCACTCTATGGACCACAACCTGCACACACAAGACCCAGAGCAGGAACTGGGCTTTTGTTAAAAATTGTGTTATGGAAACATAGAGAACAGAGTTGTTTCTGAGACCGTGAGCTATGAGAGGCAGTTTTTTCCAGTCGTGCCACAGAATACACATCTGGCTGTCTTGTACTGTGTGATACCTTCTATTTTCAAAATATCTTTGTCTGGTCTATAAAAATCATCAAGGCAGGATATGATCTAAAATGTGTCTGTGCATGTCACTCTTCCTCCCTGTGCCCCAGGTAACCACGTAACCTTGGAGCTTGGAATGCTTGTTATCACACAGTTATTCCCACTGGCAGTGCTGTGACTTGAGATAAGCAGTCATAATGTGTTCTTCTGATGTACAGGGTGTTCTGAATGGTCAGCAGAATGCTGTGCTGATATACAGCTTTTCCAGAATGGCACTAGGCATCAAAATGCTGGTTCAGGAAATCTGAGCACGAGTTCAATTTTAGAAAGCAGCTCTAAAAACAGTGCCTCCTTACACAACACGTCTGTCAATGAGTTCCAGAGTTATTTTTTTGACAAGGATAAATTGGGGGGGCCTATCTTCTGCTCCTGTCACTGTTGTGAAAAGCTTCGGGAGAGAGTCAAATGTCACCTTCTGCCAAACAGTTTGTAAATGTGTAGTTCTGTCACAGAAGACATTAAGGGAATCACCCAGGATATCACAACAACTTAGTAAGCCATCTGGGAGAAAATTTAACTCCCTGAGATGTGGCAATAGCTTTCTGCAGAGTAGCTGTGCTGTCACCATGGAGTAGGTGTGGTGCTTCCACAGGGAGGCAGTTTCTCTGCTGAAAAATTAGCACCAGATTGCAGCAGCCCAGCCACACCTCATCCTGTCTTTGCACCTCAAAAGCTGCTCTGCTTTGTACAGCAGTGATCAGACCTGGACTCAGCAGCTTGTACTCTGCTGCAGAATCACTGAGCTATGCAGGAACTGCAGCAGCAAGGAGCCCCTTTAGGAGCCTCTCTTGTGCAAGTCAGTCCTGTCAGAAAGGTGAGAAAAGTGAGAAAACCATCCACCCAAGGCACACCACTAGGTGCAGCAGACAGGACTCAGCCAAAAATCTTGTGTGGAGTAGCTAAGTGTACCTGCCTTGTTCCAGGACAGGCACTGGGAATTGGTAAACTGTTTGTTTATCTGTGCTGAAACTCTGTTCAACCCTGCCAGCTGCAGCTGCTCAGGAAGCACTGCCTATGCTTGTGGGGACAGGCTGAGCAGGCACTAATGAAGTGAAGCAAAAATGGTCAGGGAAATTTCCCACTTGCAAGTGTCTCACTCCAGTTTGGAGCAGCACTGTCCTTCAGCAGCCCAACCTCCCTGGCAAGCAGCCTGCTTGCCACCAGATCACTCCAAATCCCCACCTGCAAGATGCTGAACCCTACTTTCTTACTTGCAGAAGTCCTGGCACCATCAAAGTACACCTCAGCTTTTGTGCTGTGGTCATCTAAACTGTTTTGATATCTCTCAGCAGAGAGAACAACCCCAAGAAACAAATTTTTGTGCCTGAAGGCACCAACTTAAGGTGTTGCTGCAAATCAATGCATCATCTTTACTTCTGTATGGAAACCAAAAGCCACTTGTGTCCCTAGAAAAGTCTTCTGTGTCTTATATCAAAACACAATTAAAATATTAATTTATCCTGATTAACAATTAATAATCAAGAGAAATGCTTTCACAGTCCCAGGAGCTGCACTGCCATGGCAGGGGCAGCCAAATCAGACTCAGCTGTGCTGTACAGCCTGTTGGACATGAACCAGCCCAGAAGGATCAGGTCTACAAGCACAGGTAACTAATGCAGAGCTGTGGGAAATAGATTTGTAAAAAATTCTCAAAACTTGACAGAAAGCTCATATAGTATGCATCTATATACAAACCTTGAGATAAGACATGCTGGCTTAGAAATGCCATAGAATAAGACAGACATTGTTGAGAGAGAAATGGAACTAGAAACAAGTTTCAAAAGATGGCCTTACAAAAAAGACCATAGAAATATAGAAACATTTAACTTCTAATTATAATAATGTAAATTATAACACATATACTATCTCAGCCTTCAAATCAAACTAAAAATAGAATAAGAGTTTTTAAAACATTTCTCAGTTACCCCATCTCTGGGTCAGAAAAGGGCATAATCCAACACAGAGCCTGGCCTGGTGAGTCTGAGATGCACCTGACTGGGCTTCCAGAGTGCTCCTGTGGCTGCAGGATGCATGGGCAGGTGTGGCTCAAAGGAAAGCCAACACCTGCAGAGCACTGTGCAAGCACTGTGGCCTTGGCAGGAGCAAGTTGTCTTTGCTTCAGTGCACTGCATCCCCCAGCAGAGCACAGGGCAGTTCTCACAGCCTGGGGTGACTCCAGCCCCTCATTTCTTGCAAACAGCTGTGACTGTGTTAATTTAAACCATTTCTACTGTAAGACTCTGTGGTTCTCCTAAAAAAGGAGCAGGA
This sequence comes from Urocynchramus pylzowi, assembly GCA_013397555.1. Classification (NCBI taxonomy): domain Eukaryota; kingdom Metazoa; phylum Chordata; class Aves; order Passeriformes; family Fringillidae; genus Urocynchramus; species Urocynchramus pylzowi. The sequence continues at coordinate 886,640 of VZRH01003107.1, forward strand.
GATGTAGGAGTGATTTGTCTAGCTGGGAGAGCAGAGCACACCTTGCTCTCAATTTAATTCACTTTGGTATCACCCAGCCTCTTTGAAGAGTGCTGTATTAGAGTAACCCCAAATATTAGAGTAACCCCAAAATTATCCATGTGAAAGATTTGTTCATAACTATGGGATGCAGACAGTGGATACAAATGGCAGCTTACTGCCTAAATAGGGAGAGGGCTAAAAATTACAGCCTAAATCTTTGACTTAAATTCCATGGAAGTTCCATGAAACTTGAATGACTTTCTGAGAGCAAAATGCAAAATGCTCAGAAAACAAAGTCCAAGACAAGTTTTGTGGCTTAGGTTTGTTCAGTTCTTCTTTCCACACCCCCTGTGCCTTATTCTGAACCTCCCATCAGGAGTTTGACATCAGGGAAGACAAAGGTGACATTTTACAAGGTCTCTGACTCTCAGGAGCCTTAGCCAGTGGGGCTTTGGCGTTTGATGTGTTTATTTTCTTTTTTCTTTTCCCAACCCTTATATCCCTGATGGCAGGAATTTACTGCAGAGCTCTGACCCCTGCCCTGCTGGCCCAGGCACAACCTGAAATGACACTTTAAACCCTGAGTAGCTCTGTAGTAGTTGGCAGACTCTTGTGGAAGAACATTTCTGTGCAGAAGCTGTGCCCAAAAGTATTTTTCAACTTTTTTTAAAAGCTTTGAATATAAACTCTGGTGTTTTAATCAGAATTGGTGTTTACTATGGCATCACTGCAGTGTTTCCTCTCTGGAATTACTGAAGTTTTTAACTCATGGCTTGAGTTCCTGCATTTGGGGAAGCAGCAACCATTTGGCTGATATTTTTAAATTACTTTGGTATCTGAAGAGGGTTTGTATGTATCCACACAAATATATACACCTAATATATGTAGGAAAAGCAGCATTTGGATGGAGTAGTAAGCATCTGTTGTGCTTCAAATTCAATTAGCAACTCAACATCTTCATAAAAAACACCCAGGACTGTTTACAGTTAATGAGTATTTAATTTTATTTAAGGTGCACACTTGGGGTGTGTGTGGGCATGTGAATCCAGAACACACTTGGAGTTTGCTAATTGTACACTGCTCATACTGCATTAAAAATCAGTGATTTTGGTATTTCTCTGTACTGTGCATCATGACTTTGGCATATCTGAGGTGTTCATTTTGGCAGTGCTGGTTTTTTGATAACTTTTTTTCTGTATTTGAATTGGCACATAGAACCGAGAGGAGTAAACAGTCCCAACTATTTTAAATTACAGTTATGATTTGTTTTTTAAGATTGGATGGAAATCAGCTTAAACCTCCTTTGTGCCAACACTGGAATAACAAGTAAGAAAATAATTTCAATTTTTAAAAAGTGACTGTGAAGAATCTGCAAGTGTATTGAGCTGATGAGACTTTTTATTAAAATCTATTCCTTATTTTGGGGAACAGATTTTTCCCTGATAGGTGTTATTGTAAATGTAACAGTGCTTTTGCTTTAGAAAATTGTCAGTTTTGTTTTCTTTCATGATCTGTGTAAAATGCCAGCATAATTTGGTGTTGACCCACATGGATTTTTTCTTATTTTCTTGCTCTGTAAGAAAAGATGGAGCAGCTGGAATGGTGATAAACATAGGAGAGGTGATGTGAGCTGGGAGCAGGGAGCTGGAGCAGGACAGGCAGAGCCTGTGGGTTGATGGCTCCTCAGGGAGGTCACTGGTGATAAAAAGTTTGGAGAAGTGGCTGATCTCCTGGGGGCTGTGCAGCCCTTCAGGGGGACCTGGACAGGTGGGAGAGATGGACAGAGAGGAACCTTTGCAAATCCAACAAAGGCAAAAGCAAGTCCTGTACCTGGGCAGGGACAANACTGGTGATAAAAAGTTTGGAGAAGTGGCTGATCTCCTGGGGGCTGTGCAGCCCTTCAGGGGGACCTGGACAGGTGGGAGAGATGGACAGAGAGGAACCTTTGCAAATCCAACAAAGGCAAAAGCAAGTCCTGTACCTGGGCAGGGACAAGCCCAGGCAGCAGCACGGGCTGGGGTGACCTGTGGGAATCAGCTCTGTGGAGAAGGGCTGGGGATGCTGGGGTATATGAGCATGTAGGTGGAATTTCAGAAATCAGGGGTCCTGTCAGAGGCTGAATGCTCTGGAGAGCTGCAAAGACAGCCAGAACAGTTGCAGCTATAAAAGCCAACAGAGAACAGGCCTTTTGGTGTAAAGAATGAGTGTTAAAGGCAGGACAGGAAATAATGTGAATTAGGGAAAAGAGATGACCCTGGTGCTTTGCAGGTATAAACCTACTCAGCTAGGAAAAACCCTGTGTTACTCTTTCAGAGATTTAGGGTTTGCACACATTCTCTGCAGGACTAAGTAGGAAAACAGCTGAAGCTCCAGCAGATCCTTCATAAAATTTGCCTTCTGGGTATCAGGAATAAAACTGTGTTTTTTCAGTGTCTTGACTTTTTAAGGATCTAGACATCCTGATGGAACTGTCCTGCCTCTTGCTTGCTGGATGCACTGAAACAAAGGCACCCTCTGCCTCATCATCCACACTGCCAAGGATGGGCAAAAAGAGGGAGTTTCCTCAAAGAGAATGGGGCACCAGAGGCCTTCAGTGGCCTGGCAAAGACACCTCAATCAAACCCAGAGTTTCTGTTGATATTTGTACAACAAAAGGTTTCCCATCCCCTCACTGTTGCAGTGATGCTCTTTGCAGTGTCCTTATTCCTCCCTGCCTTCCTTTCCCTGCTCTGTTTCTCTCACTGTGTCTCTCTTTACCCCGGACACCTCCCAGACAAAGATGCTCCCCTGATTTCTTTTTTAGGTCCAGGAGCTATAACAGCTCTGGATGAAGTTATGAAGGCTGGCAGTGAAATGTCACTGTCAGATCTTGCTCCACTTGGCTTTCAGCCCCTTCAGAGCTTTGCCTTCAAGGGCAGGAATAGCTTTTTTTGAATGCCTGCCCCAGGGAGTGTGTGCCATGGGCATTTCCCAGCCTGCCAGGGTGCTGCTCCTGCCATGCCAGCAAGGGAGCTGTGCAGGGGCAGAGGACAAGCTCCAGCTGGGTGGGCTCCCAGAGCACACAGCAAAATTGCTTTGCTGCACATTCTCCAGCTGGAAGCAGAGGGAAGCAGGAAAGTCAAGGGTATCCCTGACAGAATCTTGGAAATCCTGAAATACTTCTTCCCTGTGAGGACACTGAGGTCCTGGCACAGGTTTCTCAGAGAAGGATAATAAATAAAGTTTCAGAATTCTTAATTTCTGTCCCATTCCTTTTTTTCCTGAGCTCCAGTTTGGTTTTCAGAGTGCCACCTTATCTGCTGATTGCTATTTCTGTCCTGCTGTCTCTCCTGCCTTCCTTCATCTGCCCTTTTTCCCTCCAAGTGTCTCTTGTTACCTGTCTGTGTCAGGTCCCAGCCAAAGATGCTCCCCTGATTTTTGTTCCCAGTCCAGGAGTTAAACCAGCCCTGGATGGAGTTATGGAGGCTGGCAGGGAAATGTCTCTG
>VZRH01003110.1:0-65287 GCA_013397555.1 Urocynchramus pylzowi
CACGGCCTCGTGCGGCCACCCGGTGGTGGCCGGAAGCGGTGGTGAAGCGGTGTTCCGAGGGGTTCTGTGTTGTGGTCTGTTTTTGTCTTAGGGTTGTCGATGCTTGAGCCAGACGTTGGGCGCCATTTGATGCGGTTCGTTTGGTGGTCCCCGGGGAGTCCCCAAGGGGCCCCCTAAGCTGTATGTTCGCAGGTAGTGGCAGGCAGGCAAGGAGACTCTGCACGGCTTCTGAGGGTACTAATTAAGAGAGGGTTTATTGGGGGTCTCACCCCCGGGAGCAGCATGGTTCCAGAGGGAAAGGAGGGGAAGGGGGAGGGAGGAGGAGAGAGGGAGACCCTAGGGAGAAAAAGGGCCAAAGAGAGCGTGTGGACTCCTTGCACAGCTTAACAGGGAGATTCGAAGTGGGCGCGGAATAAGACTGGGCCAATGGGGTTACAGATACATGATACTGCAGGGGAGGGTCAGAGGCTAGGAATATACCATACTTTTTTGAGGGGTGAGACAGAGCATACCATTTAAATAAAATGTAACACCACAGACCTGGATCCCCATTCTGTTTTTCTAAGATAATTAAAAATCATCTTTGTACTGCATTTTTCTGTCATCTTCCATGCTTAGGGAGATGCAGAGGTTTCTTTTAAAATACAGGAATTTCATCAATTTTTTAAAAAATAAAGAGGCCTAAAGATTTATTTGGAGATTTATTTTTAATCCTGGGATCTGCTCCTTGACCCAGGAAAGTAATTTGCTTACTCCGTTTTCTGGAGGGTTTACTCACCAGGGTTGTCTCATTGAGATCAGTGCTGTCTCTAGTTCCCATTTTGATGCACCTGGTTCAGGGTCAGCTGGGACCACATAGTTCTGGAAGGTGGAAGGATTTATTCATCAGCTGAGGGAATTGCAACAGAAAGCAGTTAGGAGCCAGATAGTGGTAAGTCTGCTCTACTGCATGATCAGAAGTACTAAGTGATTTGCTTGACATAAAACACAGCTAAGAGCAGTGTATATAGAGAAGAATTTTTTCCACCTGTACTTATTTTTTGTTTGCTTTTTTACTGAGTTGTTAATTTTTGTCCAACATTGCAAAGCTGAATGGAAATATGAAAACAGGTATTTCTAAAGGAGATATTTATATGGAATTTAGAGAAAAAAAAAATGTTAGGTTCAATCTGTGATTACACTTGCCTTAATCTGGTGATTTCAGTGGTGCCCTTCTGTTCTCTGATGATTTGTGGAATACACAGTGTTTCATGTTGTAGATAACTCCAGCTCAAAGCTGGGACATGTTGGTTTTAATAAAATAAATCCTTAGAGCCATTTAACATCTGGAAAGCAAGTTGTTAAAAACATAAAGTACATCTAATCCTGTGAGCTGCTCAGAGACTAGAAGAGGAGCTTTTTCTTTATGGAGTGCTTTAAAGACATGAACTCCTGCGAGTCTGCGAGTCTAGAGTGCTATCCAGGTTGTTAGGATTGTCTACCAAGTGCTGGATGAAAATGTTTATAGCATTGTCTATCATGTTCTTCATTTAACATATGTATAACTAATATATATTTAGAAACAGAGAATGACAATGAGTGTAAGAATAAATAAGCATTCTTTTTAAGAGCACCTAAATAGAAAATGCAAGAATATATGAACAAATGTAGTAAAGATTTTTCCCTGCATTCATGTTATTTTCCTGGTTAATGAAAAGGACTTTGATCTTCTCACCAATATATTGGTAATCTGTGGATTCAAACCCCTTATTTAGTGAATATATTTTTTATTTTTACTCTAGCAAAAAGCTAAAAAGTGAGAGCCCTTTCATTTGTTTTATTAAACAGCCATATATAATTCTCAAACCCTCCAGCCAGATTTACAGACATTGATCATGTCAGAAGTCATACACACTGGTGAACACAAAATAAAACAGTATTTTTAATTCACTCTTCATATTGCTAAGATGAGCCCTTTTTCCGTCTCAAAATTTATCTTTTCACTATTTTATTAATCATTATAGCAAACAAAATTGCACAACCTGTTATTTGATATCTTTCTTAAATTGATTTCACTGTTATAGCCTCTATTCAAGCTTTCTGTTTGCTTCCTTTCAAATTATAGTTTATTGTAGGATACACTGCTATAAAATACTCCTTAAAAATGAGGTTTAGAATTGTGTGATACGTAGTAAATATGCTTTTACTCCATCTATGCTACATAGTATTTGAGAATATATTTTACCAAAAAAGCTGTTTTGTTTGGTTGTGTAGGAAGTTGGGAAGCAAGAAAAATTAAATGTCTTAACAATTAGAAGATAAACTTCAATATTTTTAAAAGTTGCAGGAATAGTTATATGAAAATTATTAACAGAGCCACATAATCAACCATGGTGGAAAAGACCTTTGAGATCATCAAGTCCAATTTATGACCTAACACCACGTTGCCAACTAGACCATGGCACTAGGTGCTATATTCAGTCTTAAACACCTCCAGGGATGGTGACTCCACCACCTCCCTTGGCAGCCCATTCTAATGCCCAACCACTCTTTCTGTGAAGAACTTTTTCCTAGTGCTGAAGCTGAACTTCCCCAGGTGCAGCTTAAGGCTATCACTTGTTGCTTGGGAGAAGTGACTGACTCCCACCTGCCTACTACCTCTTTGAGGGAGGTGTAGAGAGTTAAAAGGTCTCCCCTGAGGCTCCTTTTTTCCAGACTAAAAAACCCCAGCTCGCTCAGATGCCTCTCGTAGGATGTGTATTCCAGACCCTTCACCAGCCTTGTTGTCCTTCTCTGGACATGCTCCAGCATCTCAACATCCTTCCTCAATTGAGAGGCCCAGAACTGGACACAGTACTCAAGATGTGGCCTCACCAGTCCTGAGTACAGAGAAAGAATCCCTGGTCCTGCTGGCCACACTATTCCTGATACAGGCCAGGATGCCACCAGCCTTCTTGACAATGGGGGGCACACTGCTGGCTCATGTTCAGGCTGCTGCCAATCAGTACCCCCCAGGGCCCTTTCTGCCTGGCCACTGGCCAGCCACACTGTCCCCAGCCTGTAGTTCTGCAGGGGGTGGTTGTGACCAAAGTGCAGGACCCAGCACTAAGTCTAATTAAATGTCATATTTTTGGCTTCAGTCCATCTATATGTCTTGTCCAGGTCCCTCTGCAGAGCCTTTCTACCCTCTGGCAGATCAACACTCGCACCCAACACAGTCATCTGCAAATTTGCTAATGGTAGTTTCGATCCCTTCATCCAGGTCATCAGTAAAGATATTAAACAGGACTGGGCCCATACACAGATCCCTGGGGGACACTACTAGTGACTGACCACCAACTGGATGCAGCACCATTCATCATCACTCTCTGGGCCCAGCCATTCAGCCAGTTCTGAGTGCACCTGTCCAAGCCATGGGCTGTCAGCTTATTCCAGGATTATTCCATGGGAGATGGTGTCAAAGACTTTGCTGAAGTCCAGGTAGACAACGTACATAGCCTTCCCCACATCTACCAGGTGGGTCACCTGGTCATAAAAGGAGGTCAGGTTGGTTAGTCATGGCTGGGCCCTCCTAAATCCATGCAGGCTGGGTCTGAATTCCAGGTCATCCTGTTGGTGCCATGTGGTCACACTCAAGATGAACTGTTGCACAACGTTGCTGGGCACTGAGGTCAAGCTGACAGGCCTGTAGTTCCCTGGATCCTCCTTTTGGCCCTTCTTATGGATGGGCATCACACTGGCTAGCTTCCACTCATCTGGAATCTCCCTGGTTAGCCAAGACTGATGAAAAACGATGGAGTGCAGCATGGTGAGTCAGCTCCCTCATCACTCAGGATGGATCCCATCATGTCCCATAGACTTGAGAGTATCAGAATGGCTCAGTTGGTCCTTAATAGCTTCCTTGTGGATTACAGGGGATATATTCTGCTCCATATCCTCATCTACTAGCTCAGAAGGCCAGTTGTCCTGAGGAATACCTGTCTTATTGTTGAAAATGGACAAAAAGGTTTTAACTACCTCAGCTTTTTCCTCATCTTTGATAACTATATTCCCCACCATGTCCAATAGAGAATCGAGGTTCTCCTTGCCCCTCCTTTTGTATTAATCTGTTAATAAAACTGGTTTTTATTATCCTTTACATAAGTGGCCATGTTAAGTTCTAACTGAGCTTTTGCCTCTAATTTTCTTTCTGCATAACTAATGACACACTTATACACTTCCTGATTTGCCTGCCCCTTTTTCCAGATGTGACATGTCCTCTTTTTTCCCCTGACTTCCTTCAAAAGCTCCCTTCCCATCCAGGCTGGTCATTTTCTCTGTCAGCTCATCCTTCAGCACATAGGAAGAGCCTGCTCCTGTGACTTGAAGATTTCTTTCTTGAAGTATGTCAAGAAAGAAATTCTTCCTGGATCCCCTTGTTGTAAGGGCTGTTTCCCAAGATACTCTCTGAATCAGCATCTTGAATAGGCTGAAGTCTCTTCTGAACAACATGTAGCCATCCATTGCAGCACTCCAGTCAAGTGAGTCATCCCGCCACATTTCTGTGGTGGCAACTACATGATAGCTTTCCTGCTCTATGATGGCTTCCAGCTCCTCTTGTTTGTTACCCATATTACATGCATTAGTGTACATGCACTTCAGCCGGGTGCTGATTTCACCCGAGTCTGGCTTACCACCCTTAGGCTCCTCTCTGGAGACCCTCGTTTAATCCCCTTCCCCAATCAAACCTAGTTCAAAACCCTCTCAATCAGCCCTTCCAACTCACAGCCTAGAATCCTTTTGCCCTTAATTATGACCTCTATTCTATTTTACATAATGGAAAGACAACAATGCACCAAATAAATAGTCAGCAGTGATTAAATTTGGGGCAGGAATAATGTGTGGTTTTTAATGGAATTTAAAGCACTTATTAACCTGCAGGAGTGTGTTCAACCAAGTTGTTCACCAAGGAGAGTTTAATGACAAGGTGTGGCAGCAGCTCTCTGGCCACAGAGAACAGGGACAGACTTTCCCAGGATTTTCCTGGGGAAGGCTGTGAGAGGATCAAAGAAAGAATGAGAAACCATTCTTATCTACATTTGCTGCACCTGTTGTGCACATGTGGAATGTGTTATGGAGATTTGTTTACCAAAGGGTGATTTCTTAATTGGACACTGGATGGTGTTTGGAGGGATTGACCAAATAGGTCAAAGCTGTATCAGACTGCCTGTAAGGGTTTTGAGCTTCTTAATAAGTATGGTATAATATAGTATAGGGTAGAATGAAGTGATTCTGCAATCATGGAATCAATGCTAATTATTACCTGGCTGGGGGCCTGTGGCAACAACAAGGAAGTCTGACATGGCAGGCTAGGAAAATATATTGCTTTATTCTGAATATTTCAGTCTAGAAATATGACAGAGAAAATAAAGGATAGATTACTTGTTCAGTTTACAGTGAAAAATGCTTTTTAAATGCTCTTTTATTTTGCTCTTGTCTTTTCTCTTTGAGGAAACAAGAAATCTTTTTCTCAGTTAGTTATGATGAAATACATCTTGAAATAGGATTTTCTTCAATCTATACAAAATGGATCTTTTCCAGCTAAGAGACATCAGTTTTTCTATATGTAATATAAAAGAAAAAATATGTCCTCTGGAAAAAGACAAATTTTAGTACAGAGAAGGTTAATTATTAGCTGTGGATATATTATTGTTCTAACTTGCAGGGTTTGTCATCAGAAGGGGAGGGTGGAGACAGATTGCAACTGTTAAAGCTCTCAAATTAAGGGGTGTTGAATGAGTAACTAACTCTGCTTCTCTTTAATGACAGGTTAATGACAATTAACCATTAACCTTGGGTTTCAGATGTTAGGAAGGCGTAGCAGCCAAACTGGCTGCTAATAAAGTCCAGGGTAAGGAAGCAGAAAGGGCCTTTGCATAGATCCACACATGTTTGATTCATCCACGTGGTAACATGTTCAGGGTCCAAAGGCTTGATTCATGGGGAGAGTCCAGGTTTTTTGTATATCGAGAGGTAGGGGCTGATCAGTGGTATGGAAGCAGTACAAAGATGAGGGCCAGTGGGGGAATAAGGAGGGAGTAGCTGAGGGACATATGAATAAGGGGAAGGAGCCAACGCGGTCTAACAGAACAGAGTATCTTTTGAGGGAAGCTTCTTGTGTCTCTCTAACCCAGGGAATGCCCCTCAGGGTTTCCACAGGAAGGCATAAAAAACATGGTAACAACTGCTCTCATCTTTGTTAGTTCCAGCATCTGTTCTATACATTTAGCCCCAAGGATTTAAGAAGAAATAGGGTCTTAAAGAGAACATCCATAGCTCTTAGGCTCATTTTAATGCAAGTGTTTGACATTTGGATTTTTATCTATTATTCAGATTTTAATTTTGTCTTTTCATGAGTTTATCCTTGTTTTGACCAACTCTACTATTTCTTCCTTTTTATGACTTTCTCAAATCATAAACCAGTGTGTTAAAATAACTGGAAGAAAGGAATCTGCTCACGGGATAAAAAAACAGGTGTAGTGTTAGGAACAAAACTGGGAAGATGTTATGATAAAGACCTCATGTTTAGGAGTACAACAACTGAATACCTAGTCTTAGCAGCACAGTACAAAAAGTGAACATATTTTTTAAAGCCTGTGAAGGAAAAAAGGTAAAAAATATAAATTGAAGGGGTTTATGTAAAGAATACATAACACAGCCAGATTGGGAAGGTTTTATCCCTTTTTGATAGTGCAATTTATTACAGCAGGTTACCACTCTTGACTTTCCAGTAGTAAACAGGAATGGTGATAAACATTATACCCAAGAAAGACTGGTTTCGTGTGGCTCTGGGGCTTCTAATTAGACAGATATAGCATCCAAAAAAATTGCAGGGTTTTTTATGTCTCTAAAGCATTCACAATATCACTGCTACTTGTAAGCCCTGAGGTTTAATAAAGGTTGTGCTAGTACTGGTACATCTTTCAGTATATTTTGTATATAGCTACTACTCAAAATTTTGAAAGTCTCTAACCATTTATTCAAGAGGGTGATCACATGTCACCTGTGTATAAGCACCCATGTTTTAAAAGGAAAAGGATAGTATCTTTAATAGACCATTTGGAGAAAAAGCAAAGTATTTGAGACCTGAGGTTTTTTTAGTTAATAGCATACTGTTTTCCCCCCTCATCTCTTTTAGATGATCCAATAAAATATACTTCCTCTCACAATTAGCTTTGTGGTTTGCCGCTTTAAAACCTCATGTCTGCAGCCAGGATGATTGTACTCTGATTGGTGTAGGAAAATGAATAATTGTCACAATATTATTTTTCAGGACAAAAAAAGGAGTAAAACTGTTAATAATCTGTGTCCTTCCTTTTGCTTACAGAGGCCTTATTGTCATATAATTGCTTGGCTAACTTGTATGTGAAGCATACCCTCTGTGGCTAAGAAATATACCCCCACAATAGGTGCATTTCTTTGGTCTGCCTCTCCAAGCTATTATGCTTGCTTCCCTTCTCCCTTGATCTTTCTCATGCTGATTCTTCTACAGAAAATTGGCATAATATTTGGTTATTAAAGCTCATAGTCTCTATAATGACAGTCAACACTGACCTTCAGATTCCTTGACTGTATATTAGAAAGTTAAGAACATGTTTAAAGTTAGGCATACACTCTTTACACATGTAGCTGATTATTTTTGTCTCTTGCATTCATCCCTCTTGATTACTCTAGTCGTAACTTAATGTTTTATCCATACTGACTTCTAAAGATTTTGTAAGATTTCTTTTATAATAACATTTTCAGTATATAGTACCCTAAAGTATCAAAAGTATTTAGTAAAGATCCTTACTCTTCTAAGAGGAAATTCAGTGTTGAGTTCCACTAGAAATTGACATCACTGAGTAGAAACTGTCAAACTCGAGAGGAGACCAGAGAGTTTTGCTACCACTATCCTTCACAGAAGTATCCTACCTTTTGCTCATATTTGGTTTCATTTGCAGAGTAATTTGTGCTCACTGATGTTAATGTTGTTATATTCTTAAACCATGTGATAACCCATATTGATAGTGAAAGATGCTTGTGCTCGTGGTGCTGGAATGAAGAGACAATTGGATCAAAGGGATGTTTTTTCCCCAAAACTGACTGTTTAAAGACTGAGCTCTCATTTATACAGACTCTCTTTAGCATTTGTTCTACACTGAAGCTCAGAAAGTTACAGTGGTGTTAGATGTCTCTTCACTTGCATTTGTAATCTAGAGTATATATTCATTCCTCTAGGCAGAGAAATGGGCAACTTGTGAGTGTATGCACTATATGCTTATTATTTTCATCTTCCATTATTATTTGAAGGACTAATTGTGTAGATGCGTTTTAAATTATTTAGATAGATTAACTCCTTTTGAAAGCTCACCTTTTAGTGTAATCTTGTGGCTGTAGGTTTAACTAGTAAGGCTCAAAAGTTTTGCCTGTATAAATGGCGAATCTTACTGACAAATTGAACTATTGCTAAATGCCCTTGACAAACATGATAATTTTGTTTCTAAATGTCTTGGTTTGGGAAGACAGGTGTCTGCTGAGGAAGGCTAGAGCCTCCCCTGAAATAGAGAATGTGAGCCCCCTCCCTCCGAATTGCTATAAAATTTAAATCAAGGGGCTCTCAGGCAGAAAATATGGGAGCAGGGATAACAGTCCTTTACAAGGGAAACAAAAAACAAAAAACAAAAAACAAACCAAAAAAATCCAACAACAACAAAACAAACAAACAAACAAAAAAACACCAAAACAAAACAAAAAAAAAACACCACCAAATGCAGTAAATTAAAACATCACAGACAGAGTCAGAACACAACATGGCACCCTGTTGGTCAGGATGTAGTCTCAGTCCAATTGGAATTGTGGCCGCAGTCTTCCTGGACTCAGTCCTCAGGTGTGTAGGAATCCTGTAGAAGGAAAGGTGAAATCCTGTAGAAGGAAAGGTGAAGATCTTCCTCTGCAGATCTAGTTGAAAGGGGTAGCTGTCCCTCTGGGCAAAACCCAGTGGAGCAAGAGCTGTCCTGTCTCTCCAGACTCCCAGCTATATCTGTGTAGGAATCCTTGGCTCTTCCCTCTGGGCAGAGCATCTCACAATGGGATGTTAAAGTTCTTAGCAGTCATGCATTGACATTCAATAGCCTGTTATCAGCAGATGTCTCCCCAGAGGGAGGAGTGGTTGTGGAAGAGATAAGGAAAACTGCCCACTTAACAGAACACAACTGCCATACAGATGGCAAATAGAATACAATTTGTTTCATAATCCACGACACTAAAGCACATATTTTGCTCAAAGGCTTTCTGCTTCTCCAATCCTCTTGCATAGTCATGGTCAATTTGAAAGAAAAGAAAGTATTGACTAACATGAATCAATCTCTATCTCTATCTCAGTTTGAACCTGACCCTTTTTGTTTTCTTTTATAAAGTCCAACTTGGGTCAAGTAGTTAGTCAAAAGTCAAGGACCTATTCAACTTGAAGGCTGGAATCTGGTCACTGCCCATACTAGGAGGAAGGCTCCTTCTCCTGAAAATAAGAAGATGAGAAGCAGGATTGGCACTTTTACAACAGGTATAAGGCCCTGGAACTAGAGGGACAAACAACTGATGAGATGGACGAAGGTCCTTCTTTGATAGAGGGGCTACATAGGCAAACAAAATCTACCCCCCAACATCACAATCTCTTCTGTTAAGATGAAATGAAGAGTAATTGTCATAGATGACTCCCTTCTAAGAGGAACAGAGGGTATACAATATGCAGACCAGACCCAAACCATGAGGAATTCTGCTGCCTCCGAGGGGTTCAGGTAAGAGACATTGCTAGACAACTCTACCGTTTAGTAAGGCACTCTGATTATTGTCTGTATTGGTTCTTCAAATAGGCAGTAACAAGATAACAAAGAGAAGCACAAAGGAAATCAAAAGGCATTTCAGGGCCTTGGGACAATTACTTGAAGGTTCAGGAGCACTGGTCATGTTTTCCTTGATCATTCCACTGGCAAGAATAATATCAAAAGGAGTAGGCAGATCCATCAGATCAATGCATGGTTTCAAGGCTGGTATCATTGGAAAAATGTGGGGGTTTTTGGCTATATAGCTCTTGGTCTACTGTCACTTGGTGGGATGCACGTTTCTCAGAGGAGCTCATTGACAGAGCTTCAGACTAATGTGGAAAGAGCAAAGGGACAAAAACAGGCTTGCCAGTGATGAGCAACGGGATGTATGCCAAAACTTGAGGAAATGAGCTCTAGTAATCTCCCTCAGTCTGTTCCATGAGGTGTCAGCTACAATGAAGCACATCTGAAACGTTTCTATACCAAAGCATATAGCATGAGTAATAAACAAGATGAGCTCAAAGCTTTGGCCCAGTCCTATTTGACATGAATAGCATAAGCAAAACCTGGTGGGATGAGTCCTGTGACTGGAATGCCGTGTTGGATGGTTACAGGCTCTTCAGAAGGGTTAGGCAGGGCAGGCAAGGCAGGCGAGGGTGGATGGTGTTGTATATAATCGGGGGACTGGCTTACAATTGGTGATGACATGGTTGAGAGCGTCTCAGTAAGGATTAAGGGGCAAACAAATAATGCCAATGTCATCATGGGAGTCTACTCTAAACTATCTAGCCAGGACAATAATGCCAATGGATTATTGGGACATAAAGACACCTCCAAATCAACTGCCCTTGTCTTTACAGGGGGCTTCAATCTGCCAGAAACTAACTGAGAGCATCACACAACTGGAACAAATAGGTTCAGAAGAATTCCAAAATAGCTAGATAGTAACTTCATGGTAAAAGTACAAAGGGAGCTAACTAGGAAACATGCCCTCCTTCATTTGCTGCCTGTTAACAGAGAGTGAAGTGAAGATTGGTGGCCATCTTAGCAACAGCAACCATGAAGTAAGCAAGTTTAAAGTCTCTGTTAGCAGGAGGAATAATACCCTCAAAACTTCAACCCTGGACATAAGGAGAGCAAACTTAAGGTTTCTCAAGAAACTAGTGAGTTGGGTCCCCTGGGAAAATACTTTTGAAGGTGCTGGCATCCATCAGTGCTGGTCATCTTGTAAACATTACCTCCTAAGGTCATTGGAGCAGGAAGTTCCAAAATGCTGGAAGTCAAGCAGATGAGAGATAAGGCTCACTTTGCCGAGCTAGGATTGTCTTTTGGAGATAATACGAAAAAGGCAGGTGCAAGCAAAGTCAGGTGACATGGAAGGAATAGAGAGATGCTGCTCACCACTGTAGGAAGAAAATTGATGTGGCCAAAGCTCAGCTGGAGTGACCAGTGCCATTGAAGACAATAAAAAGTGGTTTTTTATTACTTACTGCAGAAATAACATTGTCCTGCTACAGAATAAGGATGGTTGCCTCACAAGCAGGGACGTAGACAGAGGTGCTTAATACTTTCTCTGCCTGTCTTCAGCACTGAAGACAGACTAAGGTGATTCAGTGCCCTGCACTGAAAGACCATGGCTGTAAGAATGATAAGTCCCAGTTGACTGAAATTGTGGGGAATCTGCTGCTCCAGCTGGATCACTATAAACTTATGGGGCCTGATGACACTCATCCAAGAATACTCAGAGATCATTGATTGACAGGACTTGAAGGTATACTATGTAAGTTTGCAGATAATACTAAATTGGGGAAAGCTATTGACTCCCTCAAAGGCAGAGAGGCCCCACAGAGAGACCTGGACAAATTAGAGGGCTGGATAATCACCATGATTATTAATGATGTTTAACAAAGAAAAGTGCTGGATTCTGCACCTTGGATCAGGCAACCCTGGATGTACAGATAGACAGGTATGAGGTGCTGGAGAGCAGCCCCACGGAAAGGGGGGGGTCCTGGGGGGGGACCTGGGGGGCCTGGTCAATGGCAATTTGAATATGAGTCAGCAATGCCATGGCAGCCAGAAAGGCCAGCCGTGTCCTCGGGTGCATCAGGCACAGCATCGTCCCTGGTCAAGGGAGGGGATTGTCCCACTCTGCTCTGCAGTGGGGAGGCCTTGCATCGAGTCCTTTGTGCAGTTTTGAGTGTCAAAATATAAGAACAATATAAAGCTATTAGAGAGTGTCCAAAGGAGGGCTATGAAGATGGTGAAGGGTCTAGAAGGGGAAGGTGTACAAGGAGTGGCTGAGGTAATTTGGTTTGAAGAAGAGGAAACAGAGGTGAGATCTCATAGCTGTTTACAACTTCCTCACAAGGAGAAGTGGAGGGGCAGGCAGTGATCTATTCTCTGTGGTGATCAGTGACAGGACCTAAAGGATTGGTATAAAACTCTGTCAGGTGAGGTTTAGTTTAGATATCAGGAGAAGGTTTTTCACCCAGAAGGTGGTTGGGGCACTGGAGCAGGCTCCCCAGGGAAGTGGTCACAGCACAAAGCCTGCCAGAGTTCAAAAAGCATTTGGACAATGTTCTCAGGCATATGGTGTGATACTTGGGACTATCCAGTGCAGAACCAGGAGTTGGACTTTGATGATCTTGATGGGTCCCTTCCAGCTCAGGATGTTTTATGATTCTATGTTTCTACTGTATCAACACTAGTAGCTGAAGTCAGACAGTAGGGGTCAGCATATTATGGCTTTTACACTAAGCTGATTGGGATGGTCTTTAATATATTATGATTTTCTAAATTAAGAAAAATTCTTTGTCTTCCCTGGTGGCAGAATTACCTAGCTCTGAGCATGGTAAAAACTTTTTCCCTTTTTGGATAAGTCAGAACTAAAACTCAAGCTGTCACAGTTGCTGACACTCAGGTTTGCTGACCAAGAGCCAGAGGGCAGAGTGCTTTTGCATCTTTCGCCAAATAAAAAAATTTTAATTCTCCTTTCTGAAACAAATAATATCTTTTACTATACAAGGTAATTAGCCATTTAACTGAAATCTCAAATGTTTTAGTGAACCATAACACTATCTAATGTAACTGTATGATTAATTGGTTTTTCATATAAATATTTCTATATTGCCCTGCTTATAAAATGTTGTTGGCATGGTTAAAAAATGTTTTGTGAACAAAACAGGGTTTGGGATTTGCTGCAGATACATGAAAGGTTTTTTTACAGTTTGCTGATAGACTGATGTGCTGAGGCTGTCAAATCAAAATAGTAAAAGTTCCTTCAGGATGTGCACGCAGAGAGGCCCCTCCAGGTGTGTATTAGGTTTAGACAGGATACTACATGCTCCAGAATCATATTGCTGATCCAGGATAAACGGCCAAATCCCTTGCTTCTAGCTATCAGACCTGTGTTTTAATTGTTATGGTAATAAGTCCATATTTATGTATGTTCTTAAGAAAACACACTGATCCTGGGACATAGTGAAAGAGCCTATTGCATACTGAGGTCAGTGGAAACTAATGAAGCAAAGAAACTTTTAAAACAGTCCTGTAGGGATCTTTATTATTATCCTGTCCCTCAACTTTAAGACCAGTTCAAATCTATTTTTTATTCCTTATCAAATGCTACTTTAGAAGACTTCTGGGTCTTAACCATCTAGTGCTTCCTCTAATTACATTTGCTTTATCATCCCTTTACTGTGTTCATTAGTTCTCCTGTGCTCTCAGTCTGTTTCTGGAAGCTTTCAGTATCATGCTCTCTGCTAATTAACTCTTACTGACAAAATAGTTATGGTTCCTTCATTTCCTCTTTTGCAACCCTGAGGAAGACAGAATGTTGTGGTAACAAGCACAGATATTTCAGAAAAACATGTAAGTCTCTTGTCATCTCAGAGATTATAGTGAGAAGGAGCATGAGCTATTGGTGAGGTTACTAGTTACTAACTCAAAGATTAAAGAAGTTGAATGAAATGCAGACAAAATTAAAGTTACAGGGGTTGTTAATTTTTAGAACTGAATCTGAAACAGTGAAATTTTAACAACACTGCTTATTTGAGATGAAATTTCTCATTGTCTAGGGTGATCCACATGATTTGGGAAAACAGTCTCTCTTATCTGAAGGATTTGTAAACCATGTTTATGCAATGTTAAATGAAGCACAGTCATACCAAAGATTTATTGGTTTTGTTGGTGGCTATTAGACTGTATTACTTGTCCATGAGAAGCAGACAGAAAGATTTTTGTATATACAGAGAAATACTAATCCTTTCAACTGTGTATAAATACAGCTGTTGTTTTATAGCTGTTAAGCTGTTAAACAGCTGTATAGCTGTTTCTTTTTATTCTGTTGACTTCAGTATTACCTGAACAATTTAATTTTTAAACGAAATAATTTTTTTCAAAACAATGTAGCTCTATAGTAGTCACACACTTCTTTAAGATCTGCTGCCAACAAATACATTTCTGTTAAAAAACCCCATTTCCTTAAAATAATTTTGTTAAATTGTACGCTTTTGAGTATGAAATGGGACATGAGGCTTTTTCAGTTCTGTTGTATCTTTGACCTATAAAAAAGGGATTTATCAGGCTACAGACTTGCTTAATTACTTATATTGCAGAAAATTGTAACTGGAGAGCTTAAAAGCCATAAAAGTTGCTCAGTCAACTATTGTCAATGTGCTATTCACCATTTCATGCAGTTCTAACTCAAGAGTGTGGAACCCAAGTTCTTATGTTTCATGTAAAAGATTTAAAAAGTCACTTCATAGAAATGGATTTATGTATGGCAATTTAATCCACAGAGCACAGAAAGAAGACACAGTATCCCACAGAGAAACAATGAATACAGATGGGTCCACATTTATAAATTTTTCTATAAGCATTGCTTGTGAATCTGTTTTTTAAGATTTTCTTCCCCAAAGTTATCAGTCACTAAGCAGAGGAAGAATGAACAGTATCATTCATGGAAAAAAACAAACCTAAAACTGCATACTTCTGTGATTTTTTTTTTTTCCCTCACTGGAAAGCAGAGATGATAATTTTATTGGTTCTTCTGTTAATTACCAACCCTAAAAGGGCTTGAGTCATTGGACTATTATACAATAGTAATTTCAGATGTTGACAAGTTATTTTTAGGAATCTTAATAGCTTCTGCTCTGCAAAATTAATCTCAAGGCTTTTTTACAGAATGTTTATTAGAAATCATCTTATTATTAGAAATAAATTAGTTCAAAACTCCTATAGCTGAGGCAGCTCTTCTGTTTTATTATATGCAGCAAACAAATTTCACCACACAGTGTATTTATTAAGGCTGTAGGAACCAGCAAGTCAGGCACCACCATGCCTAGCTGCTGGAAGATTGGCTCCTAGCTGGAGACCAGCACATGGAGATAATTCATGGTGTGTCATTACTCCTGGGGCTTTTTAGGGGGTAAGGTGCTATAACATCCAAATAACTCAGTACTCTACTTTTAAAATAATAATTAAATTGCTTACTGTTTATTTTGTGGTCTAGTATTTAGTGTACTGTCATTGACAATGCCAAGAATTTGGCTCAAGGCCCTCCATCTCAAAAGACAATTTACATCAAGTGGCACAGTTGGGAGATCTCCAACCCAAAGAAATGTCAGATTTGTGAGGCCATACAGAAAGAAAGCAAGAAGAAATCACAGAATGTTCAGAGTTTAAAGGGATCTGCAAGTCCAGCTCTTTAGGGAATGGCCCATACAGGGACTGAACCCACAACCTTGGCATTATTAGCACCATGCTCTAACTGAGTTAATCTCCTAATGGTTAGTGTTGAAAGAAGGATTTCTGGATGCTAAGTCCCAGTTTCATACTTGGTTTATACATTTTGCTCTTCTCCTTTATGACAATGATAATCTTTAGCAGCAAGGCAGGCAAAACTGTACTTTTGCAGATGTGTCAATAAAAAGATTGTTCTCCTCTTCATTTGTTTAATCTGTATTCTAAAGTTATGAGTCAAAATGTCGTGTCTAGTTTCAGAGACACCTAAAGGCAGGAATTTGAGGATCTAAGTGGGAATTAGATCTTCTTACAGTATGAAGTAGTCCATCACAGATGAAGTATCATGTTATATTGTCTTAGAAGCAGGATGGAAAGCAAGTAGCTAAATCTTGACTGTGGCATTCCAGTTAAGCCACCTGCCAGCAGGAAGTCAAGTTTAAATCTTTCATCACTGTTCAGGCCCTAAAGAAATACTAAGGTTCCAGGTTTGGAAACATGGGATCAAAGGGAATTAGTGTTAATAAGAACTTGAATTTAATGTGTGAATTGTCCAATGGTACCTGATACTGTAAAATATTGCCATTGCCCTTAAATTAATATGTACTAAAAGTTGTCTTGATTTGGGAGATCAGCATTAAATCCTGTCTTTTTTCCAACCCATATTAATCTTAAAGTAAGGTTACAGGAAAGGAGAGGGAAAGAGAAAAGGCATTTCAACTATAATAGTTTTTGAGTCAAATTCTATGCCCATGAGCACAGCAAGTTCTAGGTGCTGTGTGCCAGCTCTGATGATAGACTTAGTGTAGTAAGAACCCATCCTATTCAGAAAAGTCTTGTGCAAGGAGGATTGATGCGAATTTAGCTGAATTTCCCATTATCATTCATCACAGCACTGTAAAGAAGAATAGGAAAAATCCTGGAAAAGAGACCTATTCTCAAAGAATCTGTCAGATTTTTCTCAGCTTTTCCCAATGGAAAAAAAAAAAAGAAACAGTTTTCAGCACATGTGCTCTAAGAGTGTTGTTGCTTATATTTAGGCTCTGAAAGCAGAGAAAAATGATGCTGTCTATTTCTATAATGCAGAAATAATTTTCATCCTATGAAAATAATGAAATTTACCTCTGCACTGCCAGAGTCTGGCTGATCAAAGCTGTGGTATGCCTCTTCATGATTTTTCCCTCACAAATAACATTGCAATCTAAAGATGTAAAGTGATTGCCCTCAAGTGGTCAGGCAGGTAGACTGGATGGTTAAGTCCCTTCCAACTATACTAGCCTATTCTAAAAAAAAACCTAAGCTGTAAGCTCAGGTAAACAGCAGAAATGAGGTAGTCTTATTATGTTGATAAAGTAAGATGGGGTGTCCTTATCCTTTTCATTAATATTTATTAAGGAACTAGTATTGCCTGTGGCCTTCTACTGAAGGTTATAGAACCAGTGATCTTAAAGGTCTTTTCCAACCTAAATGATTAGATGTATGCATTGTACTAGTCTCTCTTCAAATGGAAGACACATTCAGTTGTGAGGCTTCGTCTTCTCATCCCACACACTACAAATGTGCCTGTCTGCTTTCAGGACATTTGGACAGCTTATTCCATACATTCCAGAACTCTGAGATGAGTTGTCACAGTATGTCACAGTACAAACTGGCTTGTACTGGGCAATTAATTTGGCTATAAATAAGAAACCCAGCCATAAACCGGCCCCTGGGTTGACAGACAGGAACCTCAACCAATTACATTCCATCCTAAGCTGCAGACATCTCACTGGTCTGGGAGATGGGCAATGTTAAAATATCAGCCCAATGAGCTATCCAGGCAAACCCCCTTTATAAAGAGGGGTGGATCCAATAAACACTCTCTGTTGCCACATGAACATAGGGTGAGGGGTTGTCTCTGTCTCTGACCCACCCCCCACCTCACATTACAATGAGTCAAGCATTTTGTCTGTGTTTTGTTGATAATGAGAAGGATTTCATTTGGAGAAGGATTAAATGTAGAGAAGACAACTTCATTTAAATCTAAGCTTTTGTGAGATTTTTGATTGAGACAATCTTAACTTTGAGAGCATATTTGTCTTCAAGACCTCTTAAATAATTCCTAGTGTTTTCTTGTAGTTTTTAATTTAGTTATGCCAAGCGTTGTGTGAATATTGTGTAAAGATTCAGTTTAAATTTTTTGATCCAGATGAATAAATACGAAGGCTCTCAGAACCACACATATTTAACAATCAGAAATGGCTGACTGGTTTTGGAAATAACCATGGTGCTGTTGCATCACTGAAAATATTTCCGTTGGTTGATTATTGATACATCTTCTCAAGCCTTTTCTGCAGCTGTAATAGTTTAAGCCTTATGGGTTTTCTGTGAGCAAACTTATTCTTCAACTTTCACTCTCCTCTAGTTAAGAAAATTGTATGTGTATAGCAAGGCAAAAATGGGAGACCTTGTAGGAGACATTATCTTTTCAGTACCTTTTTCAATCTACTGAACTGTTTTGGTTGATGATTATTTTCTGTAAAAGGGATCTACTCCACTGTATCTCCTCATACCTTCTTCATTTATGTGTGTGTAAGGCCCCAGATAACTCGCATGAATTTTTAACGGGGCTTAGGATTGTGCATGTACTCTGAGTTAGTTAGATGCATGGGAGAAATATCAACCAGATATTCTGAAGAGGTCAAACTAACAAAAAAGACTTTATTGGCAACTTTAGAAAATTAAAGAAACTTTGGCAAAAGGTTGAGTGTGATATTCAATTGACATAAACACTTCTCAAAGCATTAACTTGGCCTGTTCAACTTAGCAAACTTTAAGTCAGTTCGATTTCAAGTTACTCAAGAATTCTAAGAAGAGGGGATTAGAAGGAGAGAGAAAGAGAGAAAATATATAGAAAAGCACACATATAGCAGCTTTTGGCCTGCACCTTGTCAGGATCTGTTTGCTAAGGTTCTTAGAAAGCCTTTGCCTGAATTAAGTTGCAAACAATACCATATGACAGTGACAATAGTATGGGTTTTATTTGATAGCAAATATGGGAGAGACAGAGAGAGAAAGAAATAGGAAATAGGTGGGGGGGACAAAGGAGACCAACAGGGACAGAATAAGGAAAATATCATCGCTCGGTGGATCCCAACGATGTTCCGTTGATCCACTCCAGCTGATCTTCTTGGTGGTGAAGGTCCCCTGAAAAGCATAGAATCTGATAGGATAATATATGTTCAGGCCAGGTAGGAAAATCCAGGCACCTCCCTGAGGCGGGGGAGTTTGCCATTGCCTCTTACAACAGATTCTGGGTTTCTTTACAGTGCAGTTCTGTGGTGCAGGGCTTCAGGAATGATTCTGG
The DNA here is from genome assembly GCA_013397555.1 of Urocynchramus pylzowi. Taxonomy (NCBI): domain Eukaryota; kingdom Metazoa; phylum Chordata; class Aves; order Passeriformes; family Fringillidae; genus Urocynchramus; species Urocynchramus pylzowi. Next base: position 18,910 of record VZRH01003110.1, read on the forward strand.
GGGCNAAAGCATAGAATCTGATAGGTTAATATATGTTCAGGCCAGGTAGGAAAATCCAGGCACCTCCCTGAGGCGGGGGAGTTTGCCATTGCCTCTTACAACAGATTCTGGGTTTCTTTACAGTGCAGTTCTGTGGTGCAGGGCTTCAGGAATGATTCTGGGGGCCACTTCCAGAAGCCTTTGATGGATAAAAGCACACCCTCACCTGCCTCTCACCTGAATGTCCTGTGGATGAGGCCTTCCTGGGGTTGGGAGTTCCATAGCCAGATTGTGTAAGGGAGGATGGGTTCACTGCCCCTGAGCAGAGGTTACAACACAATTAAACTTCCTCCCCCACCTTGGCTGTGGGGGAAATCTGTGCAAACCTGCTCCCAGCAAATGGGTCTGTGGGCTACAGCCTCTCCTACCCCGAAGCAAGCCAAAGATGATTCTTAGCACGGCTGCTGGGTTTGGTTCACATTCTTTTCTTTGTTTACTTGTTTGTTTCAGGTGATTGAAGAATGGGTTTTCCCTTTATCTAATCTAAGTAGTTTGACTTACAGTCCAAAGTTCCAGGTAGGCATCTTCAGGGAGGCTTCTTTGGTTGTAGCTTCTTCATACAGTTTTTGTTATCATGAGCAAAGCTTTATATCAATATTTGAGGCATTAACTATTTAAGTCTCTGATGCACCTAAACTGCTCTGGCTCACAAGTTCTAAGAATAGCAGCTCAGGTCTTTTATAAAATGAATTATTTATTGAACAGACAGAAAATAGCAGACAAAAGGTCTTGAACATTTACTTACTACACATTATAGAACAAAAGAACTACTAGTAGATTACATAAAACACAGCATGACATTAAGGTACCAATATTAAAGCTAGCAAAGAAATAGTATAGATTAGGAGTCACTGTACTTTACCACCAATCTGATGATTATGTACATTGAGTCCTTTCACTCAACCCTCGAAAGAGTAACCATAAAACCAGCATGCTGACTTTGGGGAAAAGCCCCACAAATTTCCAGGGAATGTGCAGAAGACTTCTGTTTTTTGTAAAAGTTTGGTGTAGCTTTTATAGTTTGTGAAGTGGATTGTCTGTCAGTCAGAAATTCCAGCTTATTTCCACAATGCTGCTTCTACAGCAAGGTGTTTATTGTCAGCTAGAAGTGTCACTTCCATGAGGCAGTCTGTCTTTAGTGAGTTAATTTGTGAATTAGCAAGATCTTGTGGTGGGGGAGATGCCCTGCTACAGTGATTGCCTCATGTCTGGCCTTTCTGGGCTCTTCCCCCAAGTAGAACTTCTGGTCATCTGCCCACACAGGAGCTGGGTTAGGGGCTCCAGAGGTGGAGTGTGAGGCATTGCCTCCAGTGTTCCAGGGATTGGCAGCCACTGACAGGCTGGGATACAGGCTCTAAGAGTGGGGTATACAGGGCAGTGCACTGCCTCGCCAGGGCAAGCCCCAAGCTACCCCTTCTCCCACACAAGCATGAAATTTTTTTTAGCAAACAATCTCTTCTAGTCTCTGACAACCACCCTGTGGCTTGAGACACTGACAGGGACCACAGTAAGGGTACCTTTCCTCTCAAGGCCTAATCTAGCAGACAGAGCAAAAATGAAAGAAGATGAAGGTATACAGGAACTTATGTAAAGGCCAGTTGCTATTCTGACAATCTTTAGAAAAATATTTTCCTCTATACAAGTCATTGCCCACTCAGTGAGTCTCTTAACATTGCAGGCAAGGTGCAATGTAAACCAGGATCCGAGGAGAGAGTTCATGAACCAGTCTTTCATCCGCAGTGACCAAAGAGTCCAGCATTTGGACACATCATGGTCTAAATCACATGATCTGTGATTTCCTTTGTGTTTCTTGAAAGAGCACTCTTCTTCAGTGAGGTTTAGTGTTCTTGAATGTTAGACAATTTTATAAAGCTATTTTTGATACTTGCTGAACTAGTAAATTGGGCTCCAAAATAGCACGTCAAATTCAATTTAAGATTCTCTCTTGCTTATTGATAGTGCAATTCATTACACTCCTTGTACAAACTCAAAGAACCAATAGTTAGGCTATCTTGCCTTTTGGTGTCTGTGATCTTACAGGTCAAGGTATCACCACCACACAAATACACATGTGCCGGATTAACACTCTTACTCCTTCCACCAACCAGATTTCAGGGGATCTCAGAACTCATACCCAGGGAAAGAGGAAAAGGTCAGTGGGTACCATGGGAAAATTACATTCCATAAATAATCTACTACATAATAGTTTGGATTCCCTCAAGAGTAGGAGACAAAATCTAACAGCACAAGTAATTCCAACCTCTTTAGCCTATCATCAGTCAGGGTCCTGGGATCAGACCAAATAAGTTTTCAACTTTATCAAATTCTTCAGTGGTTCTCAACCCCAAAATTTTTCTTCTTCTCTTAACCACTTATATCTTCTTCACCTCAGCTGGAACTTTACAATTGCTACTTCAGCTCATCTGTCAGCCCCTTTTCTCCCTCCTTACAGGGTCCACCAACTGTTCAGCATCCCTTTCTTCTGCAAAATTAAGCTTTACATATCTCTTACTGTTACTACACATGCTTCCCTTTGCAGCAGTCATAGGGCCTGCAAAGCCCTGGCGGTCAGCAGCCTAAGATAGGAAATGCCAAGTCATGCTGACTGGACAAAAGAAACCCTGTCCCCAGACCCTCTCTTATCTATCTGTAAAACTATAGGCTACTTTCCCTTTGACCCTTACTATTGGACAATTTCCAATTCCCCTAAACCCTATATAAAGAGCTACTTTTGCCCAGTTTGTCAGAAGAGAGCTGTCACTGAAACCCTTCGCAGAAGACACGAATAAAGGAAATCAGTGGAACTTCAAACGGCACTTCTCCTCTCTCTTCCTTGCATCTGCTGCTGCGGCACTTGGCAAGGTAAAGAGCTGATATTCACTAAAAAGCTGAAATCATTTAAGAGCTGACCAAAGAGCTGAAATCACTGAACTGCTTGCTAGGGCTGCCTGCGCTGGGAGCTGCTTGGGGTCTCGGACAGGCTGTACTTAACAGTACTGAGCTATCTGGACACTGCTGCGGCAGCTGGGGTTATCCCTCACCCCCACAGGCACTATATATATCCCTTGATATAGTAATTTTGAACTTTGCTCTGAGGAGATAGATAGAAGTACAAAAATTTGATTCCATAATCATATTAAATCCTATGTAAGCTGCCAAAACTAAATTGAGAGAGAAATCTTTCCCATCCACTGTGGCAACTAGAGAAAAAATAGGAACATCTTAAAATATTGCTGGCAACAAACTTAAATATATATATATATAACATAAATATCTTAAAACTTAACAAGATAAAAATGTGCAAACACTTGATGTGGTGAAGAACAGTGACTCTTCTGTCCCATTACCATGTTATGCTCTCATAGAACATTTCTAGATGGAGAAAACTCGGTCCTTGGATCTACTTTAAAAGGAGGAACTGTCCACCTGGTATTCTTTCATACTCTTTTAAATAAAAAATTTTGTTAAACCTTTACTCAAACTAACAAGAACAGTCTGTGAAATGAAACTTAGAAGACATCAACCTTTACTAATAAAACTTACGCAGTAAAACTTACTTAAATTATCTAGTAATTTAACAATACTAATGAGGATTCTTAGCACCATGCAGGCAAACCTCAGTTAGAGTAGCCAGCCATCCTTTTGAGATCTTCCCTTTTAGATAAAATGGTTTTTGATGGATCTACATATTCTGTTACAACCTATTTTTCAAATTTGGACTCAAGTCCTAAGCCAACTATATTTGTTCTATGTGGGTGATATTAGAGTGGTCCTTTAGGAAAAAGAACACCAGTTTCTTTTCTTTCTTTCTCACTTATCACTCTGGCATTTGAAGCCATGCTTGGTATTACTATCGGTATTAGGTACACAGTCCTGCTAGGATGATTGACTAATCCAGGAGCAAACAACTCTGCTGCCATACTGGGGAACATTTATGAAAATACAAAAAGGTAAACCATTTAGTGTATTTCATTTTAGAGTTTTGTGTTTTGTTGCAGCTTTGTCTGCAATGGAGTAATTGTTTAATATATTGTTCGATACAGTTCCTCTGACTTTATGTTTGAAGATCCCACCACGCATTGCTTTCAATGTGGTTTTCAACAATCCATTGTAGCTTTCAATTTTTACAGAGGCTGGTTTGTGATAGGGAATATGGTATACCCACTTCATACCATGTGTGGAAGACGGTCTTGAATTTCTCTCTCATGTGTCTAACGATCATCGCAAGACCACAGAAAGGGACCACCACCAACAAGGACCCTGACCAGGACTCTGGCCTCCATGAGGTGGATGCATGCCAAGATCATGAGAACTCTGAGCAGAGCTTTGGTTTGCCAAGTGATTGTTTGCAGGTGTATTTGCAAAATCGTGGAACACTGCTTCAGAGAGGGGGCGATGTGCCCTTTTTATGCTTACAGTAGCTCATGAATTTTCCCCACCTCTTGGCCAAATGAACTTGTTGAAACAATCCTGATGGTCCCCCACGGAAAACCCTTCATCTGCTTCACGACCACCATGATGGACGGAGATTGATGCCACCCTTCTAAGGACTGAGACCCTTGTACTGAATTTTGCTGAGAAAGAGTGAGACTGAGATCCTTGTCTAAGGACTGAGACCAAGACCCCTATGATTCTGACACAGGGGTACTGATCAATTGCCTGCAGGTGTGTTCGTTGGACCAAGAAGACAATGGGCCTTGCTCACTGCTATGGACTATCTGTACCTGTTCCCCTTTATGGCCTATTCTTCATGGTCACCCTCCAGCAATTTCAAAAGACTCAATTCTTTATTGTTTTACCTACTCCCCGCCCTGTGCTGAGAACTATATCAGACCCCTAAGCTAACCTGGACTTTCGAGATCTCCCCAGCGTGACAGGCGAACCTCATCGACTGGACCTCATCGGAGCGGACACCGACTGCGAGGACTTTGTCTCCACGTTTGGTAGCTATATCCTGTCTTCCTCTCTCTATCTTTCTCTCTTTCTATCTTTTCTCTTTTTCCAATTCCCCTATCGCGTTTGTTGTGATTATTCAATAAAGGTGCATCTCTTTTGAGCAATACTGAAATCCCCTTCTGTTTTGTGTTTTGCACTCTGAGATCACTTAAATGAACCATCACGACCCTCACTCGTAGGAGCAGATCATGACACCATGTTCTTTGGCCCAGGTGTCTATGAGGTGATTCTTAAAATGAGTCTGGTTATCTGACTCAATTCTTTCCGGGGTGCCATGTTGCTACAGGACTTCTTTTTCAAGGCTCAAGATGGTAGTCTTGGCAGTGATGTGAGGCACAGGGCACATCTCCAGCCCTCCACATCCAGTGGTTGCTTCCACCATTGTAAGAACAATGGCCTTGTAGTGCCCACCTTGGTGGGTTTGCAGGCGTGTGATGCAATCCATCTGCCAGGCCTCCCCATATCTATATTTCAACAACTGTCCCCCATACCACAGAGGCTTTATCCATTTGGCCTGGGTAGGGCCCCAATCAACTTGGTAGATAGGATTTTTGAAGGGGCTTCATGGACTCTGGATGCACAGGAGGAATACTGACAAGATATTCTCAAGAGATCAACACAACACAAAAGACTCTACTAGCAGACTTAAGAAAATCAGGGAACTTTGGCATCCAGTCAACATAAAACATTTCTTAAAGCATTAACTTGGCTCATTCAATTCAGCAAATGTTACACTTATTTGATGTTAAGTTGCAATATTCCAAGAAGAGGAAGTTAGAAGATGAAGAAAAAAGAGAAAGAAAGACAGGGAAGACATAGGAAAGCACATATAGCTACCAACTCCTGGGTTCCAACAGTGTTCAGACAGAACTTCTAAGAATAAAGTAGGGTCAGACAACTAGATGGCCTCTTGTTCAGCCTTAAATACCCCTTGGTTTTCTGGCGCCCTTCCCCCAAGTGGACTTTGGTCATTTGGCCACTCAGAAACTTGGTTAGGGGCTTCAGGGGTGGGTGTGGAGCATTGCCTCCATTGTGACAGGGATTGGCAGGCTCTGCCATGCTGGGACACTGGCTCTAAGGGGGTGTTGTATGCAGGGCAGTGCACTGCATCGCCAAGGCAAGGCCCAGCCTGCCCCTTCCCCCTCTGCATGCATCTCAAAATGTCCTGAGACATCAGTCTTTCCAGTCTCTCACAGCCTGCTTGATTGCACTGTATGTTTTACAGTTGAGGATAACCTGGGAGATGGCATCTGTGTTTATGTCCACCCCTCGACCATGAGCCCGCCTGTATGTTGCATCTTTTCCTTAATGTTCTAAGGTGTCATGGGCCCACTAAGCCAGAAATATTTCATACTTATGCTGTCAACCCTGATCCACCTGAGACACTTTAATCTTGGCAGCTTGATCCACCTATCCATTGTTGTGGTGTTCTTCAGTAGCCCAACTATTGGGTATGTGTGCATCTCCATTACATACTTTTACAGCCAAGTTCTCTACCTCTGCAGTGATGTGCTGCCACATTTCAGCAGCCCAAATTCGTTTGCCTCTGTGGTGCCAATGCATCTTTCTTTCCATAGGTCTAACTAGCCACACAGAGCATTTGCTACTGTCAACAAGACAGTGCTGGGGTACAGCGCTGGCCATTTGTCTGTTCCAGTCATATCAGTAAAACGCAGCTGGACAGCTTTCAGCTCTGCAACCTAACTTGATCCACCTTGTTCCTTAATAGCTTCTGTGACTCACTGCATAGGACTCCATACAGCTTTTAATTTTTGATGTATCCCTGCAATACAGCAGGAACTGTCAGTTAAGAGGATATATCACTTTTCTTTTTCTCTTGGTTTGGAAAGACTGTTAAGGAAAACAGGAGCCTCTCCTGAAATGGAAAAATGTGAACCTCCTCCCTCCAAATTGTTATAAATTTGAAATTAAGGGGGCTCCCAGGCAAAGATATGGGAGCAGGAATAGCAGTTCTTTATTAGGGAAGAAAAATAAAAATATAAACAATGTCGTAAACTGAACCAACACTGACAGAATCAGAATACAACCTGACACCCTGTTGGTCAGGGTGTTGGCAGCAGTCCAATTGGAATTGTGGCTGCAGTCTTCCTGGAGTGTCAGATGTGGCTCTGTTGGAGCAGTGATCCTGTAGAAAGGTGTAGTCTTCCCCTGACGATCTAGTGGAAAAGGCAGCTGTTCTTCTGGGATATGTAGTGGAGAAAGCCATGCTGGTGTTCCAGAATCTCAAGATTATATCTGGGTAGGAATGCTTGGCTCCTCTCTCTGGGCAGAGCATCACACAAGGGGATGCTATAGCTCTTATCAATCATGCAGTGACATTTAATAGCTTATTATCAGCAGATGTCTCCCAAGAGGGAGGATTGGTTGTGGAAGAGATAAGGAAAACTGCCCACTTAACAGAACACAACTGCCATACAGATGGCAAATAGAATTCAATTTGTTTGGCAATCCAGGACACTTTTTCAGGTGGTTGATGTGGTTTGGTATGGCCCCCTGAGCAGATGACATCTTTTCCTTCTCGTCCTCTGCAGATAGTTCAAAATTTTTGCCCTCAGGCCAATTTGTGACAATTTCCAAGATCCCTGGGTGACTAGGGTTTCCTGTTCAAGCTTGCTGTGTGATCAATATGATCCACTTACTCCATGTAGCAAAAGAGGCTTGATGTGTGGGAGGGACTTTCCTTTTAAACATCCAGCATAGCAGTGACTGTCAGGGTGCCAAGAGGAGCTGGTGTCAATCACTTTTGAAGCAGCTTGAACCCCTTCATAAGCTGCCAGTATCTCTTTTTTGGCAGGGGTGTAGTCAGCTTTGCTTCTTTTGTATTCTTGACTCCACGGCTACTGCATGAACAGTATCCTGTTTAATTTGTTTAAAAGGTTGTTGTTAAGGACCCCATTTGAAACCATTCTTCTCCCCAGTCACTTGATAGAGAGGCCTTATGATCTCACTGTAATCTGGAACATGCATTCTCCAAAAACCAACAGCACTGAGGAAAACTTGCCTTTACTTTTAGCAGGTTGGTGGGGACATAGCTGCAATTTTCTTGACCACGTCCATTGGAATCTGATGATATGTCATTTTACCGCTAAAAACTGATATTCCTGGGCAGGTTCCTTGAGTTTGCTTTTTGGCAATAACAGCCTTCGGTTTTTGGCAATAATAGCCTTCGCTTTTTGGCAATACCAGCCTTCAGGAGGATATGAATTATCTTCTCCCCTTTCTCAAAGCTTCCTCAGCTGTTTTTCCCCACATGATGATGTCATCAATGTACTGCACTTTTCTGGAGCCTCACCCTTTTCCAGTGCAGTCTGGATCAGTCTATGGCAAATAGTGGAGCTGTATTTCCTTCCTTTGGACAGCTGAATCCAGGTGTACTCGACATCCCTTTAGGTGAAAGCAAACTGTTGCCTGCACTCTCTTGCTAAAGGAATGGAGAAAAATGCATTAACAAAATATCAATGGTGACACCACTTTGCTGCCTTGGACTCCAGTTTGTACTGAAGTTCCAGCACGTACACTGCAGCACTCAGAGGTGGTGTGACTTTGTTCAGGCCATGATTAGTCTACTGTCAGCCTCCTCTCTCCATTGGACTTATGCACTGTCCATATAGGGATATTAAAGGGTTGCTCTCCAGTTCATGAATAATCTCATGGATGGGGGTGACAGTGTCCTGGTTTGTGTTGTACTGTCGATGGTGCACTGTTGTGGTAACAATCAGTACATGTTCTTCTATTGTCACCTGTCCCACAGCAGAAGGGTCCTCTGAGAAACCAGGCAAAGTATTCAGCTAATTTCCTCTGTCTCCACAACAGTTATCCCAAAAGCCCAACAATGTCCTTTTGGGTCCTTGAAATACCCTCTCCTGAGTTAATCTATGCCAAGGACACTCAGGGCCTCTTGGCCAATCAGCATTGGAGTGGTTTTGCCATTCATTCCCAGTCAGGCTTGCTTCAGCTCCTATCCTGTCAGCTGTCACCCCAGAAATAGAGATAGATTCTGCCTCTATAGATCTTGATGGCATCAGGGTACATTGTGTGCCAGTGTCAACTAAAGCCGTATACTCTTGCAGGTCTGATGCACAAAGCCATCAGATCCACATAGTCCAATAGATCTGGTTGTCCCTTTCCTCCTGCTGGAGGCAAAGCCCCTCTTGTTCTAGTCATAGTAGTATTGTTCATGTCTTGTAAATATGAACTTTAGGTCCCTTCAAGAGGATCAGAAATAACATTCAGCTCCTTCATTGTGTCTGACAACTAGCCCACTGGAAACTGGAGCAGCATTTATCCTTGAAGAATTTTCTGTGGTGGTTGGCCTTCCTCTCAACTCACACACCTGTGTTGCTAGGACAGAGGTGGGTTTTCCATCCCACTTCCTTATGTCCTCTCTGTAGTCATGCAGGTAAAAGCACAGGTTATCTTGTGGTGTGTACTGCCTCTTGAGAGAAACTGGAATGGTAGTCCCCAAGTAAGTGTCTACTGAGACCCTGCAAACCATGCTGCTGCTCCTTTTGCTTCCCCATCTCACCCTTCCTCTGCCCTCTGTGGCAGGCTGGACAGGAGAATCGGAGGTACAAAAAGTAAAGTCTTATGGGTTAAGATAAGAACAATTTACTGGAAACAGCAGTTAGATAAGAACAGAAACCATAACAGCAACAATACTAAAAACAGAAGTGTACAAAAGAGAGAGATTCACATGCAAATGCTCAATGCAGAGCCAGACCCAACTGCAGCCACATACTCCGAAAAGACCTCTTAACCCTATAGGAGACTCCCTTTTCTGCTGGCAATGATGTGAAGTGATACAGAATACCCTCCAGGTTCTAGCCATGTTCCCTCTTGCTTACTGCAAAAATCATCCCTGTCCTTGCTGGAACCAGAACAAGTTTCAAGTCCCCTTCCATAAGCATGGACTTCTTCCCCTAGATCAGGTTGCTCAGAGCCCCAACCGCACTCTTAGTGTTTTCAAGTATGGAGCATTCACAACTTCTCTGGACAACCTGTTCCAGTACCTCACCACCCTCACAATAAAGAATTTCTTTTGTATATCTAACCCAAATATCCCCCTTTGAATACATTACTCCTTGTTCTATCTCTAGAGTTCCTGATGGAGAGTCCCTCTCCAGTTTTTCTGTAGGTCCCCTTCAGATAATGGAAGGTTGCTATGAGATCTCTATGCAGTCTTCTTTTCTTCAGGCTGAATAGCCTTGACTTTCTCAGCCTGCCTTCATATAGGAAGGACTCTGATCCCCTAATCAACTTTGTGGCCCTCCTCTGGACTTGTTCCAACAGTTCCATGACCTTCTTATGTTGGGGGCACTGGAACTGTATGCAATATTCCAGGTGGTGTTTCACAAAAGCAGGTACAGGGAGAATCACTTCCCTTGACCTGCTGGCTGTGCACTTTTTGATGCAGCCCAGGATTTGATTGGCCTTCTAGTCTGTGAGCACACGCTGCTGGCTCATGTTGAGTTTTTCATCACCTGTCACAGTCAAGCCCTTCTTCACACAACTCCTCTCAATCACTTCTCTGGCCAGCCTGTAGGTGCTCTTCTGATTGGCCCAACACAGATGTAGGACCTTACACTTTGCTTTATTGAACTTCATGAAGTTTGCATTGGCCCACCTCTCAAGGCTTTTGAGGTCCTTCTGGATGGCATTATTCCTTCCCTCCATCATATTGACTGCACTGCCACTTAGCTTGGTGTCATAGTGAACTTGCTGAGGGTGCACCAATCTCACTGTCCATGTTGCCAACAAAGATGTTGAACAGTGTCAGCTCCAACACCAATTCCTGAGGGACACCACTTGTCACTGGTTTCCGTGTGGACAATGAGCCATTACCACACCACTCTTCCGCTAATTCAAAGATTCTTGCAAGATCCTGCAGTGCTGAGAGGTCGGTCTCATCTAGGTTCTGTGTCAAGGAGTTGCTTGTCACCTTTCTGCTGCTGGCTAAGTGGCCCTGCCACCATTGTGTGGGTAGTGGTGGCTGCCGTGGCACTGGTGCTGTTTAATGACTCTCCTCATGTGGGGCACTGGGAAGGAGAAGCTGTCAGTGTTGCCCCTGCTCCTCTGCCTGCGGTGTGGTTGGCTAGGGGCAGCCAGGTAGGCAAGGCTCGCTGTGGGCCATGCCAAGATGGTGATTGGCTGCAGCAGGACATCACTGCTGGCTGTGTCAGGATGGCCCCTGGTGGCGGTGCCTCGTCACCCCTGGGAAAAAAAAAAGGGCACATGTGCTATTTTATTTTTCTTAAATGCCTTCACAGGGTCATTAAGAACCTCTCTAATTGGGCCAGCAGCATGTCCATCTTCAGAGCTGTTAAGATTGGTTCTGTCAGACATGGTGGAAGCTTCTAGCAGCTTCTCACAGAAACTACCCCTGTAGCGCCCTCCTCGCTACCAAAAACCAGGCTGTGCCAAATCGGCACACAGTCATCAAGAATTTCACCTGACTGCTCCAGTTTTTCAAATATGGTGGATAATAGCAACTTTGTTTACCAGTTCCCTTAAGACCCACAGATGAATCTCATCAGATCCCATAGACTTGTGCACATTCTGATTCTTTAGATGGTCTTGAACTTGATTCCCTCCTACAGTGCGCTTAGGGTCTTCATTCTCACAGTCCTCGCATTTTCCTTTCATAACTTGGGCAGGGTGTTTGGAGTACTTTCTGTGGAAGACTGAGGCATAAAATTCATTTAGAATCTCAGTCCTCTCCATATTCCAGGCTTATCCAGGTAGCCAGGTCTCCCACTTCCTTCTAGAGAGGGCCCACATTATCCCTAGTCTTTTTTTTTTTGTTATCAAGATACCTATAGAAGCTCTTTCTACTGTCTTTGACATCTCTGGCTAGACTGAATTCTAACTGGGCTTTAGCTTGTCTTTGCTTCTACCTTCTGTAAACTTCTTTTTTATCTCTGAGGTGCTCAGCAGCTCCTTATCCACGTTTGAATGCCTCTTGGCATTTTTGCCCCATGTTCGCTTGTTGGGATGCATCGTTCCTGAGCGTGGAGGAAGAGATTCTTGAATATTAGCCTTGTGCCCCTCTGCTCACCAGGGCTCTACCACAGGGTATTTTATGACATAGGTCCCCAAAGATGACAAAGTCTGCTCTCCTAAGTCCTAAGTCCAGAGCAGGTGATCTTATTGTGTATGGTTTTATATATATACCATATATTATCTATTTATTGTATATTAAATATATTTGTGGTATTTATAAATAGAAATTATTTATAGTTTCTTTCAGGTACCTATTTTTAAAGATGCAAATTAAAATTTATTAGATTTGTGTCTGATGTGTTATAATGGAGGTTTTTTTTATAAAAGGCAACAGTGGTTTGAAAATGCTTAATTCTGGAAGATATAATTTGTTGTCTTTGGATGTCATTGTCAACAAATTCAGTGACTGTATTGTGTTTGAACAGTTTCCTCAAAAAACTAATTCACACTAACATCTCAAAAAGAAGTAGTCTGCCAACAGGAAGGCTTGCTTTGGGAAATACCGATTAGAAGATTGCTGGTTGTGAAAAAAGAATATAGCAGCCTTTCTTTCTCTCCCACATCTGAAATTTATCCTTGTTCATCTCTCACATTTATTCAGTGGAATGAGTCATCTCACCTCATCTTAGCCTTCTGAAGTCACAATGACCACCTAAGATAATGTCCTGACTCATTTCTCTCACTAGTGGGAGAAGGCAATTCAGAGGCAGTGCACACTTTCCTAAGGAAGTATATGACAGACAGATGGTTTATCATTGATATCCATCCCCAGTGACTTCCATGAGTGTCTGTGTACCTGATTTCTATAAAAGGTTTTGTGAAGAAATTGACTTGAATAAAAAAAACCCCAAAACATGACCAATCTTTTTAACTGCTTATATTTTCTCATTCATTTCCCAAAGTTCAGAACCTGAGAATGAGAGAAGTGTTTGCATATTGGAGGAGTGCACATCCTTTAGAGTTCTCAGTAGCAGGACAGGGAGACAATGATAATTCACAGGACCTGGCACTGAGGAAGTGCCTTGATTGTTGTTGTGCTGAAAATCATTAAGTAAGCCAAAGTTTGCTAAAGTTTCCAGCACAGGACTTCCTTTGATAGGGATAAAGGAATTTATAAATGGGAAGTGAAAACCTAAACTATTTAATTTCACTTACAGTTGACTAATGTTATCAAAAGTTTATCTCAATGTTCTCTCAAGTTCCACTCAAGGTGAGTTGAAACAAGCTTTTTACCATTCTGCCAAGGCCACTGAACTTATTGTTGTGCTTTCATGCTTATAATAATAATAATAATTGATTACTTACTTTTTTTTATGTTTATATTTTTATTCAAAAGAAGAAGGATATTTCAGGAAACATGAAGAAGGCAAAGCAATTACTTGGGAAATTGCATATAAATATTTTGGATTAAAAATGCCAGTGTAGCAGTACTGTGTGTTTGCTCTTTGCACATGTTTTTATTTCCTCTGAATGTTGTGACTTGCATTTTTTTGTATACAAAAGTAGTGACAGAAGATAGCTATCCAGCCTAATAAAAATTCATTGTGTCACAGGCTACCAGTTACTCTATTTTTAGATTCATTTTGAGTATTACTACATGAGCTGGCCGCCTAGGCTGTGTCTTTTCCTCAGTGAAAACATTATATATGTAAGCAGAGCCTTACATTAAGATGCAACAGACTGTGGAATGAATAATATCTGCTGACTGTTGTAAAAAGAGGTGGTGAACATCTAGGTTACTTCCTGTGTATGCTGTACCTCTCCCACCAATCCTCTCTTGGAATAGGCTTCAGGGATTTGCTATGCAAACTGTAGAGACATCTGTCCGCCCAGCTGACTCAAACTACTGCACATGTGCATTACATGCATAACCACATGTAGTCTGCTCTGGATACTTTTGGACAGTGTTAAATATCCTGTGTATTTGCTTTACAGTTTTTTTACTCTCCAACGGGCAGATAGATACTGTTGCAGGGCATCTGTCAGATCGTCCATGTGCTTAGATAGTCTGCACATGCTATCTAACCCTGATAAGACTCTCAGAATATCAGATTTATCAAGTTTGTACATTATAGTGAGATGGTAGATGCATGCCTATTTCTGTGTGGGAATTCTTTGATATGGTTCACTGCTTCTCAAACTTAGTGAGAACTTCTTACCAGTAATTATGGTGGTTTTCCAGAGGAGAGTGAGGAATGTGCTGAAGATCAGAAGGCAGGGTTTTGTCTTTCAGTTCAGCAGATGTTTATTGTCCAAACTTTTAGTGTGTGTATACTGAAGCCAGCTTTTATGCAGTCAGGTCTACTTCTGATTACTATTTTGTTAATTTATAAAGTTTGTTGTTGGTTTAACTTTTTTTTTTTTTTTACAGCTATATTTAGGCTCTCAAAGGAATGTTATCACAAATGAGTTGATCTTAGAGTTGACCGCTAAGGTCATTGAGTCCAACCGTTAACCCAGCACTGCCAAGCTCTTGCTCAACCATGTTCCTAAGTGCCACAGGTGAATTTGATTGAATTTCAAAATTATTTCAGCCACCCTGAAGCAGAATTTTTCAGCTAATAAATTTTCCTGAATTCCCTTTAGTCCATTTAGGATTATTAAAAAAAAAAACAAAAAACAGATACATGGAATACATTAAAGGCAAACTATCAGCAGGCTCTTATTTAGTACAATTGGGAGTAGCTGCTGTGACTCAATGAATCAGCAATAGCTAGAGATAATGGATGGTAAAACAAAGACAGTGTAATTTTTTTACATGATGGTCTGAGAAACAACAGTACTTCTGTTTTTCTAAATGATTTATGCACATAGTACTTTGCATAATCTTTGATGAAGAATATTGGTTCCATGAAGCAATCATTACTTGCTGTGCTATTATTAAATGTGAGTTTTGAATGAGTTGCAGCATAAAGCTGCCAGATACTGATATCAGTTAAGTAAAAGTCAGGAAGAGCCAAAGGTCATGTTCTTTCTGTAAAATTGACTGCTGTGGCTTGTGTACAATATTTCTAGTAGCTAGTTAAGTGGTCATATCTGCAGACTCCCCATTCACGGAAGGAAGAAACGAGGAGGCATATGAAGCAATGCTTACTGTTCGGATGTGAAAGTAGTGAGTTCTGTTTATTATACACGATATAATATATATGGTGGCTGCTTGATCTAATGAAAATCATAGCATTTCCGAACCTTGTATAGTATTTCTACAATAGTGTTTCTAAGTATACTCGAATAGAGTTTTGCATGTGTACATCAATCATTAGAAATAACAGTCATTTGTTATCAGGTACTATTCAAGAAGTTCCTTCTTATGGCTGAATTGAAATTGTCCACTCTTAGCTCCTGTGTTAAATTTCAAGTAATTTATATTTTCACTTATATCAGTTTTGAGTAGGGAACAGACAACTGATTAATGGAAGTGATTGTCCTGCTCTGCACTGATATGGCCTCACCTTGAGTACTGTGTGCAGTTTTGCGCACCACAATATAAGAAAAACATTAAACTATTAGAAGGTATCCATAGGAGGGCCACAAGTATGGTGAAAGATCTGGACAGGAAACCTTATAAAGAGTGACTGAGACCACATGATCTGTTCAGACTGAAAAAGAGGAGACTAAGAGGAGACATTGCAGTCTTTAACAATCTTTTGAAGGGAAGTGGAGGGGTGGATACTGATCTCTTCCTTCTCATGACTAGTGACAGGACTCAAGGGGTCTGAGTTCAGAATCCTTTGGGCAATGCTCTCAGGTATATGGTGTGATTCTTGGGGTGTCCTGTGTAGGGTCAGAGGTTGGACTCAGTGATACTGATGGGTCCCTTCCAACTCAGCATATTCTATCATTCTGTGATCGTATGATTTTGTGATAACCCATGGAATTATGTATATTTGCCTGGCATAATTGTAACTGATCTTTGAAAAGTAATTTTTGTTGATTTCATGTATGAACATGAAAAAAACTTCAAAAAACTTGTAGACTTCCAAAAGTTCTCACCTATCAAGGCGTATGCAAAGTCTCAGCCTGGGAACTGACACTCACTCTCAACCTATTTTCTTTATACTAATCAGATTTTTGTTTTCCTTTTCTTTAGATTGCGGTCTTTGGTAAAGCAATTAGAGAGAGGGGAAGCTTCAGTTGTAGATCTAAAGAAGAATTTGGAATATGCGGCAACTGTTCTTGAGTCAGTATACATTGATGAAACTAGGTGAGCTAACTATAGACATCAGCACTCATATAATTTAATCAGCACTCATTAATAATCAGCACCCTTTGTAATTTACATGTCAGTTGTGAAAGTTGGTTGAGCCAAGATTTATTACTCATAGACAATATGGTTTTAATCATTAGAATATTGTATTCTGTGTAAAACAGATCTTCAGTCCTTCATTTAAAATGTTCTTTAAGTTTCTTGGAAAAGGGAAAAAGATCAAAACCAATCATAAATGTAATACACTTTTTCTCAGAGAAACGTTTTCATAGTCATTGCATCCTACTTTTTCTGACAGTTTCTAAATTTCTACTCAACTATTTCTTCTCAATAATGTTAAATTTTTCACTTATATAATGTCTTTGAAATTTAAAAAAAAAATTACTCATGACAGAGGTAGACTGGTAAGACATTGCAGAGGAGTTCCCCCCTCTTGGTTACATGCCATTTACCCAGTGATTAATGCACCTCTAGAGTTAACACTCATGACCAGAATGGGAAAGGAGAGGACTGTATGTTACTAACTCAGATGCTAGAAATTCCTAGAAATTACCGTAAATTACCTTTGAAAGGCAGAATGTTTAGAAATATTGATGCCCTGAAGATGTAAAGTCAGTAGATGATCATGTAGTTGTGCTTCAGAAGGCTGATACTTCTTGTTTCTCAGCCTAGTAGTGAGTTCCACAACCTGAAATGTAAGTACATAAGAGAATAAACAAACAGTTGAAGGCTTGTACTAGTGTGTTTTATTAGGGCTGATGAATCAAAGACTTTTAACAGCTTCTTTAATTAGAATATATCTGAGTTTCTTTTTTAATAATGTTGTAGTGCTCTCTAAAGAACTCTGTTTACCCTTCTGTTTCCTTATCCTTCTAGGCGTTTACTGGACACAGAAGATGAACTCAGTGATATCCAGTCTGACTCTGTGCCATCAGAGGTCCGTGACTGGTTGGCTTCTACCTTCACACGGCAAATGGGGATGATGCTCAAAAGGACTGAGGAAAAACCCCGGTTCAGGAGTATCGTCCATGCAGTGCAAGCTGGGATATTTGTGGAAAGGTAAAGTGTCATGTAATTACTTTGTTCTACTATCTACCCAGGTACCGCAGATTTCACCAATAGAATGTGATGGCACAATGACAGGAGGTGGAGAAGAGTACCTTAGGCCAGAAGACCTCAGAGGATGAGTGGAAGACTGCTGAATGAAGATACTTTAATGTGTTTCTGTTAATGTTTCTACACAGATCTGGGCAACACCTAAAAACCTGGGATTTAGTAAAAGACTGCAAATTGAAACAGTACCTAGTCCTCTGTTCTTTCTATAGTACAGATGTAATAGCACACAATTTTGGTGGACAATATACACTTCTGCATACTCCTTGGTCAGGAGTGACAGCATTTAAAATTTGGACAGATCAAATTCTCCCTTGCTTCCATCTATTTCTGTGGTCTATTATTTCTTATTAAGAAGTTCTAAGATACAGAACAAAGTCCTTTACCATATTATTACTGGTGATAACTATATATCAAATATGATGCGAGAATTTTGGAGCTCAGAGAGGATTTCAAAAAAGCCATTGAGTCCTCTCAGCCTTCCCTCTTGTGATTTATATCACAACCTGTCGCTAAAACTGATTTTATGTTTTTAACCCCTTAAAACATTAATTCATTTTAAGTTGGACTCACTTCTAGTCTTACCTTTTCTTGTCAAGTAACCACTCTTCACTGGTCTTCTTTGTTTAAGCCAGGAGGAGGGCTGGCATATGTAAAACTGTCAGCATTCTTTGGACAGCCTGAAAGACAGCAGCTCTCAGATCTCTGGTGTAATTTTGTAACATCAAAATTCAAGTCAGGATTGGAAGAGCAGAGCACCTTTCACTGTTGATCAGAATTGCAGTGACAGCCTAACAGCCCTCTGTACAGAAGGTTATGCATATCAGACAGTGGACCACAGTCCACACAGACTCACAGAAGCCTCCTTTGTCATGACTATAGCCAATATTTTTATCTGTGCACCAAAGTTACTGTACATGTTTTAAGAGTGGCAAAAAATTGTAATAAGACTACACCTCTATTTTCTCCTTGGGACAGATTTCTCCAAGATTTGACAGGCTACTTGAGAATTAACCCTCATTCTGTGGGGGATTTGCTCAACAGGGACGTAAATGCAGAAAGCTGGCTCAGTGGGCTGTTTTCCAGCTGACCTGTATCACTGTGACCCAAAGAAGGAAGTGTTCAGATATAATATGGCATTGGAGGAGGGTTGTGACTCTCCTGAGCCAAGGGAAAGGGGTTCTACCTCAATTGTCTTTTAAGAGAATGCTATGGTGTCTTGGTTTGGGAAGACAGGTGTCTGCTAAGGAAGGCCAGAGCCTCCCCTGGAATAGAGAATGTGAACCCCCTCCCTCCGAATTGCTATAAAATTTAAATCAAGGGGCTCTCAGGCAGAAAATATGGGAGCAGGGATAACAGTCCTTTACTAGGGAAGCAAAAAATATAAAATTATAAAATAAACAAATGCAGTAGATTAAAACAACACAGAGTCAGAACTCAACCTGACACCCGGTTGGTCAGGGTGTAGTCTCAGTCCAATTGGAATTGTGGCTGCAGTCTTCCTGGACTCAGTCTTCAGGTGTGGTTCTGTTGGAGCAGGAAAATCCTATCGAAGGAAAGGTGAAGATCTTCCTCTGCTGATCCAGTTTAAAAGGAGTAGCTCTCTTTCTGAGCAAAACCCAGCAAGAGCTGTCTTGTTTCTCCAGATTCCCAGCTATATCTGTGTAGGAATGCTTGGCTCCTCCCTCTGGGCGGAGCATCTCACAATGGGATNCCATACAGATGGCAAATAGAATACAATTTGTTTCATAATCCACGACATATGGAGTGTTGGACTAGAGAAAGAAGGGATAAAAGATTCTGTGATTTGGAATGGGTGAATGTAAGTCTCCAAAGGTGAATGACTTTTTCCAGGTCTGAGTGCAGAAAAGGACAAACAGCAGTGAAGGAAGACTTTGCACAGGATCATTTCAGATGGGAGAAGAGAACTTTCCAGCATCTCCTTTTAGTCCTACAGTGCTTTAGGGCAAAAAAAGGGTGACCTGTGGAAAGACATTCTAGCTATGACAGAGTTTCTGCATTTACCAAATCCTATTAAACACAGTGTATCCTGAAAACATTTTTTAAAACTTGTACATACTTTATAATCTTTTTAAAATATGTTTTATAATCAAGTTTAAAATCTGGTACATTACATACTTTGTTTAATATGGTTACAGATGTTGATTATTGCCTTGTTCTTTTTCTCTCACTCCCTGAAATACACACACATGGCAAACACCAAAAAGGTTTTTTACTAATCTTGGAAACATGCAGACAAAAGTAACAGCTGTATCACACTGGAGTTGATTCATTTCATACAAATAGTTTCTGAGATACACTCAGAATTAGCTTGCATGTGGGCCAGCAAGGACTACAGGAACTGAAAGGTCAGTACAGGTATGTGCAATGGAAAATGGGGAACATTTTGTTTAGTTGAGTGCAGCCTTTCCATCTGATGAAGACCTGGTACTGGCAAATTCTTTGTCATGTTCAGCTCAGTAACCAAGCTGTGAGATACTGGGAAGTGTACAATCTCAAATTAAGCTATACAATAAGAATAGTATCAAGAATATTGGGCAAGTTAGGAACAAAATGGAAGGAAAAAAGGTCCATATTCCAGTTAGGGTTTTCTGGGATAAATGAGGTCTCCTGTAATGGTCTGTTGTTTTAATGAGTTTTGTTGATTTTTGATTTTGTCAATAAGTTTTGTTGATGCTTTGTTTTGTTTCATTTAATTCTATTTATGTGTTGCTTTATCTATTTCACCTTGGTAGAATGTACAGGCGTACTTCAAATATGGTCGGCTTGAACTACCCACCAGCTGTAATTGGAGTGCTAAAGGTAATCCCAGTAAAAAGGTGTTGAAGGGGGGTCTGTACAAAGCATCAAAATAATACTGTGGTATTTGACATGAAAAGGGGGGGTCTTAATACTTGGTCTTTCTTTCTCTCTGACATTCAGTTAGTTCACATACATTAATCATTTAACTGGCCTAAGGGATTATCCTTTCAATAAAAGAAAGAATGAACTTCAAGACTGCGGTCATTTTCAGGTTGTGATGGTTGCAATTCTGTTCTAGATTATAGTGATTAAAATGAAGATTTAGGAATCACTGATAACATTTCACAAGGAAGAAAGAAAATACAGATGGAGAGAGATGGAGAAGGGAAAGGATCTGTTGCTGTGAGAGAAGGGAATTTCTTGCATTGTTCAGCTTCAGGTCTTCAAAGTGACAATCACTTTATGAAAAGGGACTCTTCTGTGAGTTTTGAGGTTTTAGAGTGAAAACAGTTAGTCAGAAGTAATCTGAAAAATAAACAATACTTCAATCCATGGGCCAATTGCAAGATTCTTGACTTAGGCAGGAATTATCAGGACTACAAACAGAAGTTGGCAACTAGCTGCCTACACAGCAGCTTTGCAGATTACATGTTGCATGTGGTTCAGCCACGCCATGCAATGGTAAAAAAAGGTGATAAAATGGAGCAATACACAGGGGTATTAAGTCTAAAACATTTTTGAGTTTTATACTTAATATAAAGTATTGCATCATTTCTCCACACTGGAAAGATTTCCAGTTAGGCTGTCCTTTTCATTCTGAATAGTAGAACTCATCAAAAGATGTGGAGGAATTGCAAAAAGAATGATCAAACATGCCCTTCATATACAGAAACAAAATATCCACCCACACCTTTTTCCAACTGCATGTTGACTAGTGCTAGCTTCTGTCCTGAAATGAGAAGTAAAGTCTTTGTTCTTTTCCAACTACACTCCATAGCAGCCTATGAGAGAAGATATCTATAATGGTACACCTCCTGAGTTCCTCAGCAGTAACAAGACAGTTGAAGACTCATCATCTACTCTCAACTGACTTAACTCTTATAGAATTCCTCCCTTTTTTCTATGTTTTCAAATGATTAGGTTGCAAAAAGAAGTGATCATGTTAGAATAAGTTAAACAAAACCAATAACAGCAAAGTCATTGACTAATTTGGTTCAGAGTGAAATAGCATCTACCTGGTCACTGTGCACTCTAGAATTTCTTTTTTTTTTTCCAAAACTGTTTTGAGAAAATGTCTTTGCCTGGATGTTTTTGGGTTTGGTAATGGATTTGGTTGAAATGGGAGTTACTTTGAAGAAGTCAAAACAGTCTCCCTAGCAGTGGTCACAGCACCAAGCCTGATGGAGTTCAAGAAGCATTTGGACGATGCTCTCAGGCACATGGTGTGACTCTTGGGGATGTCCTGTGAAGGACTAGGAGGTGGACTTGATGATCCTTGTGAGTCCTTTCCAACTCAGCATATTCTATGATTCTGTGAAGTCTTCTGTCTTAAAAAACATATTTCATCTGAAATTTCTCAGTCCCGTCTCCTGCACTGCAAATGGTGTATTTTGTTGCTTGCTTCAGTCCAGTAAGGTCAATTAAAAAAACCCTTACAGTGACCTGACTGCTTAGTGTGCTCTGTAAAATGACCGAATGATTTAAGCATGCAGAAGGGTGGAGTGTACCACACACACATCTTCAGCTGTTCTGGATTGCCATAATCAACATTCCCCTCAGACTCAGGCTAATAAGGACAAGGATTTAGAAGAAATGAAGTCAAAAGGCTTATTTTTTAACTACAAATTTCTCATTTTTGCTGATGTGGTCAAGAGGACATCTGCACTTAATAAGCCAAAGCTGTGGAATCACAGCTTTGTGACAGAGGTTGGTTTTAAAAAGAATGAAATACTGCAGCTTCTGCAAAAAAAAACCTGAAGGCTGTAGCAGCACAAGTTCTAGATTTATAATCTGTCTCACTTTTTCAGTGGTTGAGAAGTTTGGCGATTTTTTTTAATTGCGTGCACAGCAATTAATCAAACAATCTCTCTTTATATACATTTTATACTAATTTTTCTACTGCAGTAATCTGTTGCCTTTCTGTATGACATGGGTGTGAAGATATAAGACTGGTTGCCATAAAAGGATAATCAGCCTTGTCTTTCATTTGAATAGTAGCTATACAAACCTTTCATAAAGACGTATTTATAGAGTACACTGTGGTGATCTGCTGTTCATCAGTCTAGTGCTAGAGACGGAACTTCGCATTAATTACTGCTGAAGGAGTTACATGGTTTAGAATTTAATTTTTCAGCCTTTTCTGATGCCCTCACCATGACAGGAATATTTTCTAGGCTAGCAAATATATAGGTAATGAACACAGAACCTGTAGTCAGTTACAATGTCTGCAGTATAAGACTTCTGCTTATCTGTGGCTACAAAAATGTTGTGCCTTCCAGTAAGGTTGAGCAGAATAACATCTATCCCTGAATTTGCTTGTTGACTTATATATCAAGTCCCAAAGGTTAAGAAGAGACAGAAAGCTAGGCAACTGAGCGTTTAGAAAGAATTAGTGTTTCTCTTCATCTCTTGCTAGATAATGAATGCTGTCACCTCCTATAGCCTTCCCTAACATTTGAGATTTAAACTCAAACTTCTGCAAGAAGGTTAGACCTTAAACTTGAGATGTAGGAGCTGAGAAGTGAACTTCCACTCCTTGATCTCTTGACTGACCAGCCTGAAACACTAGTATGTAATTTACAGCTGACTGTAACTTTCCCAACTGGAATTAGATATTTATTCTGATATAAAGGTTGGAATTTTATATAAATGTTAGCACTTGATGTATCACATCAGCCCAAATAGAACCATCTCAATGTCTCAGGTACTAAAGCAAATCAGGATTTTTATCTTTTAGGATTCATCTTTTGGTGATTAAATTCCAGAGAATTGCTGTGTTTAGAATAAACAAACAGTATACATGTTCTTAATGGAAGCTTCTTAAACAGAAGTCACACAATACTAATAACTATACTGATACTTACTCATTGGTTAAATGGATTATGGAGAATTTATTGAAAAAGAAATTATACCTTTATATCACTACTGGAATTCTCAAATTGTAAGAGAAAGTAAAGAAATTGAATGACGATGGTAAAAATGATGGCCATATTAACTGTCTTTTCTACCTCCTCATGCAGAATGTAGACAAGTGGTCCTTTGATGTATTTGCACTAAATGATGCCAGTGGGGATCATGCACTGAAATTCATTTTCTATGAACTTCTCACACGCTATGATCTGATCAACCGTTTCAAGGTCAGTAGTTAGAAGATGGCTATCTTCATTCATCTTGAATTTTTTTCAACTTCCCTCTCATCCTTCTTTTTTCAATTAAAAATGCAATTTTAGTAATCTTTGAAGAATTTGTGAACATTGCACTTTCTCTAATAAGCAAAACCAGATGTGATTTAAGTAGTACTGTCAATTGCAATGACATACCATGAGCTAGGTGGGGTTCCAAATGAAATCCATCAGAAATACTGCATTTGGTCCTCTGAGAATGATGGTGTCATTTTCCTGAGCTTCATAGGACCCTCAAGCATGCAGGCACAAAAGAGAACAGGAGAATATGAAAGCAAATTCAAATTCATTCCGATTAGATTGGCCAGCAGGTCAAAAGAGGTGATTCTACTCCCAACTCTGCTCTCATAAGACCCCATTGGGAGTACTGCATCCAGATCATCCAGGTCTGGAGTTCTCAGCACAGGAAAGACATTGACTGTTGGAGCCATTGTAGAGGAGGGACACAGAAAATATCAGAGGGCTAGAGCACTTTTCCTGTGAGGAAAGGCCAACAGAGTTAGCGTTTTTAAGCCTGGAGAAGAGAAGGTTCTGAAGAGAAGGTGGATTGTTTATTGCAGCCTGCTGGTATTTGAAGGGGACCTATAAGAAAAATGGGGGAAAACTTCTTAGTAGGCCCTGTTGCAGTAGGACAAGGGCTAATTATTTCAAACTAAAAGAGGATAGATTCAAACTAGATATGAGGAAGATTTTCTTATGGTGAGAGTGGTGAAACACTAGAAAAGGTTGCCCAGAGAGGTGGTAGGTGCCCCATTCTTGGAAGCATTCAAGATCAGATTGGAGTCTGAAAAACCTGGTCTAGTTGAACATGTCCCTGATCATTGCAGGGCAGGTTGACTGGGTGACTTTTAAAAGTCCCTTCCATCCCAAACTATTCCATAATTTTGTAATTGTTACAGAGATTTCCTCCAACTTTGAAAAGGAAACATTGCCATTCAGTTCTTGACCACTCTCCCCACGCAGATACTCCATTATCCCTTCCACTGTTGACATTTCCATTTCCCAGGGGTTCCCACTCACTTTGACTGGAAAGAGTTTACAGATGCCTAGATACCATAATTTTTCAGGAGCTGCCTATGCCTCATGAGACATCAAGATGTCTGCTTAGAGCTGCATCCTCTGCTTATATGTACCTGAGAGGAGAAGAGTAGTGATCTTTTATATGGAAACCTTAGCATTTAATGTATTTGCTGTCTGAGCAGATGAAACTGGAGAACCCATATTGTCAGTTACATATATTATCACCTGCATTTCTTTCTAGAAATCCCTGAATTGCATTTTGTCAGGTAATTGCTGTTACTCTTGAAGTCAGAAAAACATGGCAATCCCATAGGATGGACAGGCTGGATTTTGCTGTGAAAACCCAGAGGTCTGATATATTATAGTCGTCTTAGACTATCTAAGATTTGCTATATCATGTGTTTCATTAGAAAATCTTAAATGTGAATAGTAAAACAGAGCTACTTCCAGTGGATTGTGAAGGTAACAGGCAGTTGCTTGGAATCTATTTGGAAGTATTTCTTCATGGCAATCAATCCAGCGGTTGCTGTTACTTTTCATACTCTATGTGTGCTCCAGATAACATTTCATAGTATACTTATTTCTGTGTATTTATTTGTGAGAAGGATTCACATGTAATGTAATTATGGATGGAAAAACAAATTCGAAGTAGTAACCTGAATTCACTCTCTCTCTTGAGTATCTATTTCAAATGTTCTGGTATTTTGTTTGTTTGTGAAGTACAGATGGCTCTTTGAGAAGCTATTATATCAAAATACACCTGTCTGAATGCTAGCCATTAAAACTGTGGGTTTTTGGGGTTTTTTTGTGTTTTGGTTTTTTTTTTTGGGGGGGTTGTTGTTTTTTTTTGTTTTGTTTTGTTGGGTTTTTTGTTTGGTTTTTTTGTTTGTTTGTTTCTTTCTTTCTTTCTTTCTTTAATTCTGTGCTGCTTTACTTAGATTCCCATATCTGCCTTGGTGTCTTTTGTGGAAGCTCTGGAGGCTGGCTACAGTAAACACAAAAATCCTTATCACAACCTAATGCATGCTGCAGATGTCTCACAGACAGTCCATTACCTCCTTTTCAAGACAGGCACTGTGGTAAGTACAAGTCTTGGCATCCTGAATATATAGTGAGTTTACAAGAGTTTCTGCTTATTAATGTGATAATGGTTATCCACAGTAGACCTGTTTACACTGTAGACACACTTAATTTGATATGGCTGGACTAATAAAGGTAAAGACTTTGGATTATTTAGGAACAGAGGGTAAGTGAAGTTGTTGATAACTCTTTTAACAGTTACGTTAGGATGAATGAGAGGATGAATGAGAAACTCAAGCTTGGTTTTTCACTCTGCCACAGATCTTCTGTGTGAATCTGCCAACACACATTTATTGGAATTCATTTCATCTAATATGAAGAATTGTATTGCCTAAGCTTTTTCCTTAAGGTAGGGAGACCATACATCCAAATGATAATTCATTCCACTTATCTGAGCATAATAAGCTCTGGAATCTGGAAATGCTGATCTCCATCCACTTCTCTACAGCAAAAAATATCTGGATTGGCTTGCACAGAAACCTACAGACAGCTGAAGTCTGACAACAATGCCAGGAATGGACAGAGGACTTAAAAAAACTTAGTTCCCACAGTGGCTCTCAAGACAAACAACAGAAATACATTTGAGGATGGACTAGAGAAATTGAAGGAAGATAGATTC
Source organism: Urocynchramus pylzowi (assembly GCA_013397555.1). NCBI lineage: Eukaryota > Metazoa > Chordata > Aves > Passeriformes > Fringillidae > Urocynchramus > Urocynchramus pylzowi. Next base: position 45,128 of record VZRH01003110.1, read on the forward strand.
CAGAGTGAAGTGATTCCATTGCTGTTTGGATTTAACTGGAGGCTCAGAAAGTTGCTGGCCCACACAGTTGGGGAGAATAAATATCAGGGAAAGTTCAAAGGATACATATGTATTCATTCTATTCTTCTTTCTCCTGGTTACTGCTGCAGCCAGAAAAAGGGATGAAATTACCTTTAGTCTGATTCTGTGGAGCAGATCTTTTCCACACATTATTTGCCTCACTTTTTTCCATGCATGTAATTTGCCCTTGCTCTTGCATTGGCAGAAGTATAGAGGCAAAGGTGACAGGGAAAGGGAGGTTAATCTGTTAAATGTTTAGCAGTTATCTCCTGTTATACCATGGCCATTCAGGGATTGCTCTGTTTGTGGCTGGTACTTGAATACATGTAATTCTATTATATTGCACTTCATTTCTCTGAGGTCCTTTCACTAACCAGTGTGCAGTTCCAGGGTCATAGAGTCTTTGTGTTGCAGAACAGACACATGAACTCAGGTCAGCAGATGTTGAGGCTCTTACTGCAGCTCAGGCCTTCTTGAACACTCCCCAATTGTTACAAACTCTGTATCTGGAACTGTTGAAAAAAAAGGTAAGGAAAAACCACGGGCCTCAGCCCAACCAAATTCTAACAATCTTTCTCATGCAATGAGCACCTTTGACCAGCTATAAAAACTCACTATAAAAATTGTCTGTCAGAGACACTTGTGGTGATATTTGTATGTTGATAATACCTTTTTCTGTGCAGCTCAGTAACAAACCCAAAAGAATGCTGCCATCAGTGTCTGCTGGGTGATGGAGCATAAGACCGAGAGGTACAAGCTAACAAGGCATAGTGCAGCACTTTCTATGTCTTTTAGGCTAGTTTCAACAACTGTAGAGTTGCTCGCACTTGGGAACTATGTTTTGTGCATATGATCTGCATTTCTGCAATTCCTTGATTGCCATAAAGGTGTTGCTTTCAATTCTAAAGCCAGAACTGGATGCTCTTCCTTGAAGAGTCACACGCTCCACAGCCTCCTGTTAACATCCCAAGTTTCCTGTGTTGAATGTAGGTTGCACTTGTGAATTGCTGTCACACTCCAATTAGAGCAGTAAATGCTGCTGTTTATCAGAAGCAGATTTAGAAGGAGTTAGGTGCTATCTGTCTCAAGAGCTGACTCAGACAGGCTGATCCTGATGAAAGTTGTTTCACCTGCTTCTGATTGTACCTGTAGTAAAAAGGACTTAGGTCAGAATTGCAGCTAATACAGTTACCTACTCAAAACTGCCTGTGAGATACTAAATGAGTCACTGTTGCTTTTAGGACCATTAGTTACTGAAAATGCACTGCAAGCTGTAGTCAGTAGGAACAGGTGCAATGTTGAGTAATGTGAATTGTATTCTAGTGGTGAGGAAATTGATTCCCTTTTTCCCCTCAAACCATGGAAGAAGGGCAGTTTTCATGCTCCAAAAGATTACTGTATTGCAACAGCTGCCCTAATATAGCTGACCTCTATCCTATGCATGTTCAGAACTATCTTTTTTCCATCTTGATGCTTCTTGATCTGTTGGTCATTTAGCAACAACTCAGAGGTGAGTGAATGACTACTATTCCGTTCTAGCCTGTGATGCACCAGTGCTGAAAGGGATTTCCTATGCTGTCTCTGAGTGCAATAAAGCAAGGAAAGTGCTAAAAAAGAGAGAAACAGAAGGACATGAAAATACATTAATAAGCAATGGAGAAATTTGGACTTTTTTCCTCTGAGAGAGAGAATGCAGCAGACTAAGAAGAAATAAAAAACCAAACCCAAAAGAACCATCCCAAAATCAAACTAAACCACCCTCTGTTTCAGAGGAAAAGGTGATCTGAAATCATAAAATCAACCAGGTTGGAAAAGACTTTTGAGATCATCAAGTCCAGCCTATGATCTAACACTAACTTATCAACTAGACCATGGCACTAAGTACTACATCCAGTCTTTTCTTAAGCACCTTCAGGGATGGTGACCCCAGCACCTCCCTTGGGAGCCCATTCTAATGCCCAATCACTCTTTCTGTGGAGAACTTTTCCCTAATAGCCAACCTACACCTCTGCTGGTGCAGCTTAAGACTGCTCTTGTCCTGCAGCTAGTTGCCTTGGAGAAGAGACCAACCCCCACCTGCCTACTACCTTTGAGAGAGTTGTAGACAGCGATAAGGTCTCTCCCCTGAGCCTCCTTTCCTCCAGGCTAAACAACCCCAGCTCCCCCAGCTGCCCCTCGTAGGACTTGTGTTCCAGACCCTTCACCAGCCTTTTTCTGGACATGCTCCAGCATCTCAACATCCTTCCTCAATTGAGAGGCCCAGAACACAGTACTCCAGGTGTGGCCTCACCAGTGCTAAGTACAGAGAAAGAATCAGTTCCTTAATCCAGCTGGCTTCATTATTTCTGATACAGGCCGGGATGCCATTGGCTTTCTTGGCCATGGTCAGCACACTGCTGGCTCATGTTCAGGCTGCTGCCAGTCAGTACCCCCAAGGTCCCTTTCTGGCTGGCCTCTGTGTAGCCACACTGTCCCCAGCCTGTAGTTCTGCAGGGGGTGGTTGTGACCAAAGTGCAGGACCTGGTATTTGGTTTTGTTAAACTTTGTATTGTTGGATTCAGTCCATCAATCCAGCCTTTGCAGGTTGATCTGCAGAGCTCTCCTACTCTCCAGCAGATTGATATTCACACCCAATTTGGTGTCATCTGCAAATTTGCTAATGGTAGACTTGATCCCTTCATCCAGGTCATCAGTAAAGATATTAAACAGGACTGGGCCCATACACAGATCCCTGGGGGACACTACTAAGTGACTGACCACCAACTGGATCCAACACCAATCATCATCACTCTCTGGGCCCAGCCATACAGCCAGTTCTTAACCCAGCAAAGAGTGCACCTGTCCAAGCCATGGGCTGTCAGCTTTTCCAGGATTATTCCATGGGAGATGGTGTCAAAGACTTTGCTGAAGTTCAGGTAGACAACATCCACAGCTTTCCCCATATCCACCAGGCAGGTCACCTGGTCATAAAGGCGATCAGGTTGGTTAGGTAGGACCCTCCCCTCCTAAACTTCTGCAGGATGGGTCTGATTTCTAGGCTGTCTTGTACATGCCATGTGATCAACCTCAAGAATGATCAATTCCATAACTGGGCCAGGCATTGAGGTCAGGCTGACAGGCCTGTAGTTCCCTGGATCCTCCTTTTGGTCCTTCTTATGGATGGGTATCACACTGGCTAGCTTCCACTCATCTGGTGTAAGAGCCTGAATGAGAGATGCGGGACTCCAGGTGGCTCTTCAAAATGCAGTTTATTACATCCAAGATGTTACAGCAGTCCAGGGTCGTGGGTGACTGAGCCTGTGCCTACAGCTGTCAGCTCCAGCTGCAGGCAAGCCTGAAGATGCTTTAATTTTGGTTACAATGCATTATATACTTTTCTTTGCTGAGCATCTTAATACAGAAGAACCAATCTGTACCTTAACTTCTACCTATAGCCTATCATAACTACTATAATTACCATATTCATGCTACTATTCTCCTATCACTAAAAGTTAGTACATTACAGTTTAAGCTAGAAGTTGTTTTTCAGTTTTCTTGCAGTGGAAAATTCTGAAACCTTTTTTCTACTTGCAACATGGGCAGACTTGTTTGCCTGTGCTATCTTTCTGCTTAGTAAAGACATCTTCTTGTTTGAGGTGGGTTTATCCTTTGCTCTAAGTCATAAAAACCCCCTTCTAACTAACATACCCTTTGCCTTCTTAGTTATCCAGTAAGACTGGCTCAGCAATTGTCAATTTACACATCTATTATTCTTCTATATCAAAACATGCTTCCATCTCTATTTGTTCTTCAGATTCAGCATTCAAAAATCTTTCTGCCAAGCATACATATATGAGAGACTTTCTTGCAAAACTTTCATCCTTCCCAACAATCTGGCACTTCCCTGGTTAACTGAGACTGATGATAAATGATGGAGAGCAGCTTAGTGAGCTCTTCTACCAGTTCCCTCAATACTCTAGTATTGGATCACACCTGGTCGCTCAGACTTGTGAGCATGAAGGTGGCTCATCAGGTCACTAACAGCTTCCTTGTGGATTACGGGGGATCTATTCTGCTCTGTGTCCCTGTCTACTAGCTCAGGAGGCCGGTTGTTCTGAGGATGACGTGTCTTATTGGTGAAGACTAAGGCAAAGAATGTGTTACGTACTTCAGCTTCCTCACCTTTGGTAACTGTATTACCCACCATGTCCAATAAACAACTGAGGTTTTCCTTGCCCCCATCCTTTTGCCATTAATGTATTCATGAAAACATTTTTTGTTATCCTTTGCAGAAGTGAATCTGTGCAAAATGCGTAAATACGTGCAGAGGTCAGAGAATGTATACATACCAGACTTCCACCTAGAAAATAGGAACTAGAGTGTGTGCTTGCAAGCATATGTATATGCTTGCACTGTAGTCAGTGTCTGACCTGAGCCCATGCCCCATGTATTCTTGCTGCAATTAGCTACATACACAGTAGCCCATGCAGACCAGTATGATGGTGTTGTGGTCCAGAGGAGTGTCTTCTGCTTCCCAGGAATATTCCCACGCACTAATCATTCCCATACCCAAATCATATCTGTAATTTGGTTTAGGATCAAATATAGCACAACAGGAAACCACTCCACAAACTCACAGCTCTGTGACATTTCAGCTTTGATTCTTTTGTTTGAATGCTTTTTTTAACTTAGGTTTCAGATTTTTTTCTTTCTTCTTTGTTTTCACATCACTTTCCCTGAACTATACAACCAATTTCAAAGTGCATAGATTAATGTAGTCTGAAAATGAGAAGTCATCAGTCCTAATGTCCTGCTCACAGCAGGGCTAGCTTCTTACACTCATAGTGTGTTCATACACAGTAAAGAAACATAGGTTGCATTTTCCTCTTTCCAGGATTTGCTCATATAAGTATCTTATCATTACTGTAGTATGTATAGTTCTTTAGTTCATCACTTCTACAATATTTATGTAACTTGGACATGTTGGAACACAAGATTTTGGTTTGAGAAGTATGTCAGGGCCATTGGTTTAATTCTTAACCAATGGATGAAGACCACTTGTGAAAAAATTATATACACAAATAGCAAAAAAAACCCCTCATTTTTCTTGCTAACTAGTTAATTGTAATGTGGAAAATTGTTTTTTTCACATTTAAATAGTCCATATAGTTAAAATTTGTCATAGTCTTAAAAGTAAGAAACATGTTTCGGTTTGTCTTCACATAGTTCATTTGCCTTTTTCATGCTCCCTGTTATTTATGAACTTTCTGAAGAGTTTTGTTTCATCTCTCATTTTTAAAAAAAATTATTTTCAATTAAATCTTCCTTTCCTCTCCTTTCATAAAATTTAATCAGCTTTCATGTTATTTTTTCTCTCAGGTTGATGCTTTAGAGTTAGTTTGTTATACTTTACTGTATGAACTACAAAGTTTTTGGCTCTCTCATAGACAAAATGTTGAAAGAGAATTTGGAATTAATCTGATGTTTATCTGTCCTGGTTTAGGGCAAATTTGGGAGAAAAACTCCAAAGACTCCAAAGGGGTTTCCTCTAGAAAGCACATTCAAGTGGCCTCTCCCCCAGCTGGTTTGGGAAAAGACTTCCTTGGAGAAAAAAGGAAAAAAATGTTTATTTAACATACAAAGCATTCACCAGCACACACACAAAAAAGAACAATATTAAACAATAAAACCTCTCGCCACTCTGAAGAGATGGCAAACTCAGAAAGTCCCTTTTGTGGGTTGTAGCTCAGCTTACTCAGTCTCTTATCAGTCCCTCCTGTGCTGGAAATGCCACAGCTCAGGATCAGCCCGGTGGGCTACAGGTGCAAGCTGCAGAAGCTCTTCTGGGTTTTCAGTCCAGAGCAGGTTTTTAAACAGTCCCAAGAAAAGAAAAAAAAAACCTACAGTCCAGGGAACTTCTCTGCCTCAGCTAGCTAGAAGCTAACTAAAAGCAAAGGAGAGTTCTGTCCCAGTGTCTGTCTGTCCACAGACAACACAGTCCAGAAGAAGGAATGTGGAGGAGTGAGTGCAGTGTCTGAAAACCAACTGCGCGCTTCTTCTCTCCCCCACTTCACTCTCAGAACCAATCTTAAAGGTGCAAAACTTATTTCTGGGTTAGACAGACGAATGGGGATACAATTCAGCATCATAAAATCACCCTAGGACATAGAGGACTTATAGAGGACTGGCATACAAGCATGATTTGCAGGATCAGCTTCCAAGAGCTGACACACTTTTTGCTCATTTCATTCCTTCCTTTATTAAACTCTGTTGTTCAGCTCTGATTATTACTTTATTTGATATTGTTTTCTGATTAATCTTTATTGCTGTGTGGAAATACCACAATTTCTTTTTTAACCTAGACAATGATGGAAAATTGTAAAGCTTAAGACTTCTTTCTTTAATACTGACAAGAATTACAGGAGACTATTTCCTGCAGCAGACTTGAAAAACTGTGAAAGTGTTAAAAATACATTAGAAACTGTTGTAAAATAGTTGATAATTGTTAAGCACGTACTGTTGTTTAGTTATTGTAAAAGGGGTTAAAAGGGTAGTTATAAGATATACGGTACTTAGCGTACCATATTACACCTAAGAAAAGTGCACCACTCCCCAAGCGAAACGAGCCAACCTGACAGAACTGTAATCGGCCAATCAAGTGCCTTAAACCTTAATGCAAATGAAAGGATCCAAAAAGAAACCAATCCAAAGGGATAAAAAACAGGACAAAAAGCGGCATCTGAGCCAGGGAAGCTGTGCCACTCCACCTGGAACATCAGGGACATCTCTGCTGAAGAAGACTCAGCGCAAGCACTGCAGCAGCCTCAAAGGGAATGCTCCTGCTTAGCCCACAAGCCCCTCTGCTTTAGGCCTTTTCTTTTTCTTATAGTAAATGCTGAAATCACTTTAGTACCGGGAGTCTGGTCCCGTTTTTAACAAAAGGGCAGAACTTCTGTCACATCTTTTAGTACTAAAGGGAAATTAGATAATCTTCTCCACTAGACAATTTTGATTAATAAGCATATCATCATAAGCTTTGAAAATAATACCTGCTTTGGAATAAAAGTTAATAAACTCTTGGGAAGGAAACTAGTTAATTACCAATATTGTAGCAATTTCTTGGAAATGCATTCTCCTTTTTTTTTGTGAGATTTGGATACACTACTTTTCTTACTTCTTCTTTCTATATTCATCAATCCTTTTGTTTACATGCAAATGAGCCACCCTAGTAGCTAATGCTTCACATTTATTGTATATTTTTGAAAGTCAATTATGCTTCTGTGCTCTTTTCTTTCATTCTAGAAGTGAATACTTGGTATTTCATGCCTTTTACCCTTCGCCATTTCTGACCTACTACCATCACAGAAAGTTTGATAAGGTTTTATTCTGTATTGGTTTTGTTAGCCCTTTAGAAATCAAAACCATTCACATTTCCTTGCTCTTTTCATCTTTTCTGACACTGTCCTGCTGTTCTTGATGGCTTTGTTCTTCAAAAATTAGCTTTCTGTTTCCACGATGAAATCTACCACAAAGCATTGAAATGTAAAGTTAGCACTCTGATGGAGATTGCATCCATTCTGTGCAGGCTCTTTGCTGTCTTGTTTGCATTCTCTTGCAAGTTTGTGGTAGGAAAAAAGGGACTAAGAGGTTCCAGCTACTTCCCTTGTGTTACTCACAAGCCTATTTTGACTTTGTTCTACTTTCACTGCTTTATTCATTACCAACAATTAACAGCTGTAATTCCAGTCTTATTCTGGGTAATCTTCTTGGAATGCTGTTGTAATAGATATTAGAATAAATTTGTATTTATGAAGTTATATAGAAATCATATAGAAAAGAAATAAGAACGTGTTTTAAAAGTAGCAACAAAGATTAGAAATTCCACATGGGATCTGAGGGAAGGGTGGTTTCACCACCCTAGAAATACCAGGTGTTCAGTGAAAAGAAGTTGAAATTTACAAGTGAAGAGAGTGGCCACTACGGAAATGTTGGGCGATCCTCAGAACACCCAGGCCATCAGTGGCCGATAATGGCTCCAAAATCAAGATTATCAGAACCCACATCTCAATAGCTGGTTCCCAGAACCTGCCACATCTCAATGTCAGGTTCCCGTAACTTCAAATTAATATGTATCTTTCCTTGGGCACTGCTTTTTGTCCTTCCAAGGATGGTTTTGTCCACTCAGAAACAGGTTTCTTCCTGCACCTGGACAAGCTTTTCTCCAACATCAGATGGAGAAAGAAACTCCATGAATATGTGGAAAGAACAGAAAGGAACAAAGGAAACTTTGCTCCAGGTGAGAAAAAATGTTTAAAACCTGGACTCTCCCGGATGGCCTTTGTGAACTTGGGGGTTTGACGCAATAGAGGTCAGATCTGTTCACCCAGAGCCGAGACCCGGGCTCGACGCTGTCCCTTTCAATTGTGGCTATCTGAGATTGTATTTTGCCGTTGCAAAATAAAATCTATTTTTCTTTAATTAAGATTTGGCTTGTTATAAATAAAACTTTGGCAAGCCAATTAAAAATTTTAAAAATTATGATTTATTATCAGTCGTTTACAAATCAGATAGTCAACCGACCAAAGGACAGCACTGAGCCCGGGCTCGGTACTGGGTGAACCAAAAAGCCTGGCCTCTCTCGCACCAAGCCTCCCCCGTTCACGACTGTGGCATGTTGGAGCTGAGTTTTATACTCTTTTTCTGCCCTCAGGCTTAGTTCTTTGTCTTCCTACAGTGTCTTTCCATACTCATGTAGGTTTCTTCCAGTTTCTTCTTACATTCATGTTGGACTCTTTTTGGCATTCCTTGTTGTAAAAAGTCCTTCCAAGAAGCAATGGATGGTATCTTCCCAGTTACTGGAACTCAGCATTCAGCTTGGATTATCTCCAGGGTATATCTTGATCGCCCATCCATACCAGGTGTTCCCTGGGCAGATCGGCAGATCGGCAGTGATGGGCGTTCTCCTGTGTCGGGCTAACTTCTTGTTAAAATGTTAATGTGTGTCCCTCCACCCATTTCACCGTTTTCAGTTATGCTACATTCTAGTCCAGCCCCAGGTGTCCAAATGTTAATAACACCTTCTCTACCCATGGCTGCTTCTTCATTGTATGTGCTGTAGCAGCCTGATAACATGTTAATTTGTCCTCCCAGCTGCAGGCTTCTGGCGGTGACTGCCGAAGCCTACAGCCTGTTTGAATGGAAATGAAAGGAATTTGGCTTGCTATATTCCTTTCTGTGGTCTGTCTCACCCAGTGTAGTACCTTACTATTTCTAATATTAAAAACATCTATTTCAGCATGAATTATCCATTACCTATAACAGGCTCACTCTCAATTAATGATTTGGCCATTATTGGGGTTATTACCTATAACACTGTTATGATACTTAATACTGCTAATACATGTTACTGCTAATAATAAGATTTACTACACCCTATGTGAAAACCTTCCTTACCCAAAATTGTTCAACAAGTGATCCTTTGGTAAGGTATGCAAGTCAGCACTTTCCCTGTATGTGCCTTAAAGCATCACTAATGCAATGAGCCTTAGTGTTTGAGGTTTTCCACCTTGTCTCTTAAGACTTAGGTCATAACATCTTGTTAGTGTGGGAATCGTCAGATGCTGTCCAGATGGTCTGAAGTGGATGCGTTGGACTAGCTGAATGTGTCTTGAATGAGTTCTGCAAGCATAATACAGACTTGCTTTGGCTGTTTCTAAGCACCTGTGCCCTAATTTTTTTCTGTCATTTGCAGTCTCTCCTTTTGGGAAATGGCAGACCCCTGTGGGCAATGAAAGTCCAGCTCTAGACATGTAGTCTGGAAACCCTAGTTCCATTTTTTCCCCCATTGCAGTTGCCAGAAGTTGTTGCTTGAAAGTTGAATTAATCTTTTTAATAATTTGGAAATCATTCGTTATTCACATGTCACACCTGGAAACAAAATTGAACAGACTTCTCCACTATCACTGCTCTACAATCATTATCCTGGATCAGTTGTGTAGATATGAGAAAACAGTGAATTTTCTGTTTCTGATCATTTCTTGCACTCCTAACCATCCTCTCTCTCTTGCTAAAAAACCTCCTAAAAACAAACAAACAAAACCCAACCAACCAAACAAACAAACAAAAAGAAACAACCCAAACCCAATAACTATCTTGATTATGGTCAGTAGCATTGTGCAAAGTATCTTTTCAAACTACATCTTTAATGTAATGGGATCTTTAATACTGAGACTTACTCAATTCTTCACTGGTTATGCAGAGATGACTGTGAAACATAGCTCAAGACCTAGACAGGTTGCTGTGTGGAGAGTCCCACTGTTACCTATGTGTCTCTGCACATGCTTAACATGCTAGTGGTGACTCCTGAGCTCTAGGAGATGTCTAGAATAGATTTTAGATGCCTTAGTGCCTTTGCTGGGCCTTGAATTAAAAGGCAGTTTGTATATTAATGCCTGTCAAAACAGGTTGACAGTAAGGTGTTACAAAAGTATTTGGCAGTCACTGTGGTAAAGGCTTTTTCTAAATGCAATACATTTAAGCATTTCATACAAATATTTACAGCATTCTACAGCATCTAAAATCTCTGATTCCTTTTCCCCCTTTTCAATGGAAAACCAGACAATAAAATTATTTGACTCAGATAAAACCATCTGAATAATTTATAAATCTAAGGCAAAAGTTTTTAAGCATTGTAAAATAAGGCTTTGACTAGGGAATTAGGAAAAATTCCACAAACTTCAGGGCTTTCTCTCAAGTGTTTTTAAAAATGATAAATGAATAACAAGATGTACATCTTTTGAGGTTATCTTCTTTGTTCTCCTCATGATTCAGTGACTGACAAATACTTTTAGTTTTCTGGAAAATAGTGACATTCTTCTGTGTCTGAGTCTCTGCTACTCAAATAAACTGAACGGAAAATACATACCCTGGTGGTATGTGTTTACTTGCACATCAAGTTCCCCTTGATGAACCTTGTTTTTGAGTTTTTCTTGCTTCTCTTCTTGAAACATTGTTCTTTCAGAAGGGCACAGTTCCCCTTGCTCTGCCTTAAACCTTATTAGCTCCTGAAACAATTTTGCTGAAGTTCAATTTATTTAGATGGAAGTCCGGGATGAACACTGGTTTGGCTTTTATGTATCATCCAGAGAAGTTTGCTTTAAAACAGCTGGCAGACTTCAGGGGAAAGGAAATGAAATGCAACACTGACTGTCAACAGAGGATAAATAACTTACCTTAGAACACAAAAGCCTGAGAAAATGACAACTTACCTGATTGTACTGTAATCTCTTTTCAGCACTGGCTGACAGAGCTGGAAATCTTCGCTATGATTTTCGCAGCTGCCATACATGACTATGAACACACTGGAACCACCAACAATTTTCACATCCAGACAAGGTGAGGCCGCTGTAAAATCACGATGAAGAGTCAGGAAACAGAGGGAGAAATCTTTGGAGAAAAACAGCACAGCCACCTTAGAAAAGTGCAGGAACTTCTGCTTTCAAGTGTTACAGGAGGAAAGTTAACTTTCTCAGGTTACATTTAATTTTCTCTTGTTTAAACATTCACAATGGAATGCATGTATTCTAAATTTCGGAGCATTGTTTCATCTTAATAACAAGGAAAAAGAAAGTTCCAAAAATATTTCCATGTAAAGTTTTCAAAGACAAAAGGCTGTATAGAGTGATGTATTTTGACGAAGTTTTGAAGGAGATACTGTAATTTTACAGTTTTTCTCCTTGTTGAATTTGAGGATTCAAACAATACTGGCATAAATCAGGCATTCAACCATGTTTGTTGCATTTGTCAGTGAACATGAACACTACACATACTATTTTCACTTGAGTGGAAAACCACACCTGCAGCAAGGGGATATGCTTACCACTACCTAATCAGGGAAATACTTTTTTAAAGCATCATAAATTGTTAGAGCATAATTAACTGATCACAAACTAGACTGGACCCGTGCATTTTATAAAGCTTTTAGGTTGGTGAAAGAGGAAAATAAGATGGAGATGGCAGCAAAATTCAGAAGTGTGCAAAGATTATGAAGTCTCTAGTTTCAGTGATAATTGGATATCCAATGTCTGTGTATCATTTTGACAATAGGAGTGTACTGGTAGAAATGCCAAAAAGTCTAAATGTCCTCAGCTGACACTGAACACTTGGGCATTTTTAAGATGCATTGTAATTACATTAGATTACATGTCTGTAATTAAAATAGATGTCTGTAGTGTGTTAGCTGAATCATGCTGTGCATCAATAATGGTTTCCAGGATAAAGCACACATACACACAGTAAAGACTGAGAATGTAGAAAGAAGTCTCTGTCTCTATTCTGGGTGAAGCCACACTACTCTTCTTACAACTTGATGCATACAGGAATTAGGGATCTGCTGTACTTTACAAATACTTGCAAAAATTTCCAAGGAAGGACAATCATAATTTAATTTTTCTAACATTGAATATCAGATGGTGTGAAGTGTCAGAGGATAAAAATATACACTGCTCTCTATGAAGCAGATATGAGTGAGAACTGTAACAAAACATATTCACCCTCTGTTGCTGTTAACCTCTTTGTCTTCAGACCAGTTTACCAATTCATCAATCACAGATCTCTGCTCTGGGGCTTAAAATCAGGCATGAAGTACCTTTGTTCCTACTCTGTTCCAATGGCAATTGCCTTTCCAGACAGCATAGTCTAGCACATAGATGTCAGAAATCAGTTGAGTTATATCTTGCTTACAGCCAGTTTGCTGTTCTGGAAACAGTATTGGGTCAAATCTTGCAATTGCTTACTGGGTTACAGTCAGATTTTAATATCACAGAGACATCCATAAGACCTAGGAAAAAGCCTCATGGTTCTACTCTAAGTTTACGTATCTCTCACAGTTTTCAGCACTTGTTTTCAAGTATGTAACAAGGCAGTTAGGTGAGTCTCATCTGGTGAAATAGATTTTGCAGTGTTCTTTAGACTCCTTTTACTGAGTAACAGCAACTAACACAGTATTACAAGAACATTTAAAATGCTCATATCTATTCTGTAGACTTAATTGCTGTTCAAAGGAAAAACTTCTGAGTCTCTTTAGTCAGGGAAAAAACAACCTTTCCTATGTTTTCTTTTAAATGTTAGGTCAGACTCAGCCATTCTATATAATGACCGGTCTGTGCTTGAAAATCACCATGTTAGTGCGGCGTATCGTCTTTTGCAAGATGATGAAGAGATGAATATTTTATCTAATCTCTCAAAGGAGGATTGGAGGTAAAAATTAGCATGGTGGCTGCCTAGGAATATTGCAGTACCATCATAGACTGGTATTACCTTGTTTGAATAGCAATATGCATTATTGTATATTACATATTAGTCTTTCTATACTACAAGATAAAGAATTTTAAAAGGTGTTTGTCTTGTTTATTCCTGCTTTCAATTTTCACTCTTATAGTGAGACTAGACTTTGTGACGATGGGTTATAGTATACATGGGTTAACTCCCATATAATTATTAAGTATCACCGAGACACTCTTTGTATACATGTAACTACATATAACTGAGTGTAGAGCTAGCCTGCTGGTTCTTTGTCCTAAAGCATAAGTATAACCTTTATCTAATTTAACACGTCCTGTCTGGAAATTATAAACGGGACTTAATGCAAAATATAATCCAGTCCAGGGAGCATAGATCTACTACATATCTTATGGATGTAAGTATACATAAGGAGATTTATGTATACTTACATACATAAGTATGTAAGTATACTTATGAGTATACTTACATACTTATGTAAGTATACTTATGAGTATACTTACATAAGTATAAGTAATGTATACTTATTATTTAGTACACATATAAGGAGATTTAAGAAGCTGTAATTTAAAATAAGCCTCATTAAATGTATGATTTATGTGCCAAAATGAACCCATGATTAACTTTCTAATAGCAGACAGTTCCAAGTGAGTTTTCTGTTTTTCATGAATTTCAAGGGGTGATAATTTAAAAACAACCTAGTGTGCTAGACAGGAAGGATCCAGCCCCAAGGTCTTTTCCATGGGAGAGGAAGCAGCTTGTGAAATCCTATATGACACACAGTGCCTTCTACATATTCTTAAATGTAACATGGTGCTGAGGAGTTGTTTAATCTAATTTTAATATAAATGTGGGGAAATAAGCCTGTCTCTGGGGCTGACTTCTACCAAGACGGTCAGTGAAGGCTCTGCTTGCTAATGTGTTTAGCCTGAGTTTTCTATTTATTTCAACTTGTCAACAGTGATGTGATCCTATAGTCAAACATCAGGAACTTACAGTGCTGATTTCAGTCAATGTTGTGGAGGTGTGTCCTGAAAATTCTACCCACCAATATATAGAATAGTGTCATAGTGGGCAGCAAGAAGGAACAGAAAGAAAATATCTCCACTGTGATGTCAAAAATCTATTTTATGTGCAGATGGAAATGCCTTGTCAAATATTGGCTGAAAATTACTGCTTCGTTTAATGCTAAGTGACTAGAAACATCAGTCTTAGAGCCACTGTCTACAAGGAACAGCCAGTTTTTAGTGGAGCAGCAAATTGAGTATGCTTCATTGAATAGATACTGACTTTAGGTAAATGGTCTGCTTTTGAGCTTTAAACTTTTTTAAGTTTTTGATTGAATCAAAGCCAGTTTCAAATATTTCTCATTGATTCTGTAGTGCCAATATGTGTGTTCTGCTGATACAATGTGCTTAGAACCAAAGGTTCAAAAATTAACCCATCCCTTTAAAAAAAATTTTAACTGCCTGAGCAAAAATATTCAATGCTTTGGATTGCTTATTTGTTCTCTCTCAAGTATGATTTAGAGCTGGTGATCAAACAGCAGTGCTGCAGAATAAAGGGCACTATCTGGAAATGCTGTAATTCCAAAACATTGTGATTTCTATGTGCTTTTTCTTTTGACTGCCACTACAAAATCCCATAGGCAAATATTTGGGAAGTACTGTAAACATCAACTGACTTCAGCAAAATCTGAGGTGTTGAAAAATAAAATCCAAGAAGCCTAGAGTTTCCCCATTCTAAGACTCAAAAGTAGAACCCTCAGTATTGAAGGATGATTTGGGCAACTAATAAGATATGCCCAAATTAAACTTCACTTTTGTAGACTTATAAATCTCCCTCTGCACAAGGCCTAAGTGATGTTTTTGGAATTTAAATTCTTGAGTACCTTTCTGAGCTGAGCTCTGACTCCTTTTTTCACATTACTGGGAAAAGAAGATCTGATGATCTGCAATCCTAGATATCTATGTGGATTTTATAACTTTTTGGTATTCTGTCATCTAATTAGGGAATGTATTTTCAGGAAAGATACATAGAAAATTGGAGACACATTTCACAGTTGAAAAAATAATGGCCATGGGTTTTGTAAGGAAAGCAGATGAGAATGGAAGAGAACTTTTGGGCTACAGTCAAGAAGAAAAGAGTTGAATGCTTACTAGTGCTTAAACAACTTTTTTTTTCTTCCACAGAGAAATATGTATATTTCTCTGGTGCTTATTAAATATTTGAAAATTAATTGAGTTGCTGCATTTTGTGAATCCCATTTGTTATAAAGTTATAAAATGAAAAAACTAACAAAGCCAGATCACAGTGAGCTAAGAAACTGCAAATTGAATGTATGTTTTCCAATATAATGTTACAGATGGTTTTTTTGACACTGTATTTAATTGGCAAGTTCCATGCAGTTTATTGAAATCTTTACTGCCAAGTATAAAATAAAACTAATAATTAAAATAAAGAGATTGAATATACGCTGAATAAAAAGATATCTGCAAAATGTTTAGTTGTTTAGCTTTGTATAGGAGTACTTTGAATTCAGTACTGACTTGCTCAGTAAAGCTGCCTGGTGTTTTGTCCCTAAAATAATTCGGAACCCTCCTTGTCAATCATTCAAGATTGTGGTGAGAAACTATGATTTTTTACTACTGACTTTGGTTATATGCTTTTTTTTCATAAGTAATAGTATGTGCATGATTGCAGGATCATGTAAAATTTTCTTGTAAAATTTTGTTCCTATGCACTCAGGATAGGCATATTCTGAGTTTTATACCTTTAGCAAGAATTAGCCAATGATGATATTTCTTTTCATGTAGTGTTTTCCTATTAATTTCTGTAATAAAATTCTGAGACTGACTGAACAAAATTAGCTATATAGATCAGTTCAAGAGACGTAACTATTGTAACTATGCAGTAAGTTTTCCTGTTTTAGACTTCTATAAATTTTTGTCACTGTTAGAAGTCTTCATTGTCTGTGGGTTTCTATGTAAGCCAGCTTAGGTGGTTTGCTGTAAAGATTGATGGAGATCAGCATCTTTAGATCATGGCTTTTGTTTTCTTAGAGAAGTGAAATTATCTTTTGAATTATCTCAGCTCGTTGAGAAGCCTGAAAAAAATTATGCCACCAGTGTGTACTGTGTGATGGAGTATAGAAGAGAGAAGTGCAAGCTAACAAGGTGTAGTGCAGCTCTTGCTATGTCTTTTAGGCCAGTTTCAACAATTGCAGAGTTGCTCACAGTTGGGAACAACATTTTGTGGCTATGATATGCATTTCTGCAGTTCCTTCATTGCCACACAGGTGTTGCTTTCAACTCTGAAGCCAGAACTGAATGTTTTTCCCTGAGAAGTGTCTTGGTTGGAGACAATTTACGGGGTGGAGCTTGGGAAACAAGCTACCTTCTTCTTCAGTTTGATCACTTTCCTGTCACCAACAAAGAGAGATGAATGCAAGATACAAGTTGAAAAGTAAGTTTGCTAAAATAAACCCAGCCACAATCAAGATAACAGTAATTACCACTAGATACAAAGGTTATGAATCCTATGGATTCCTCAAGAACAAAGAAAACAAGATGGCAGAGAAGCCCCTCCCCCAATATGGAGACTTTTGTAGAAGACTGCATCAGCCAGATGACAAAGAAAAGATGGCAGAAAAGATCCGTTCTCCCAACCATGCAATAGAGAGAGCAGAGGAAAAAAAGAAGCCCAACAGTACAACTGAACCTCTGTGATTACAAAACTCTTCTTGCCCCAAACAACAATGAAGGGGGAAAGGATAAAGGAGAAAACAAAGGAGAAAACACAGGAAACCTGGAGAACTTGAAAAACTATTCCTGTTCAAAACCAGTCAAATGTTGCTGAACCATTTGCTCCATACCACCTGGCAGGATCTCTCCTAGTGCTGGCAGCTCTGTCAACAATGGCAGCTGGATCTGGGGCAGCAGCTGTAACTTATGGAGGAAGAGGGGAGGATCAATTTTCACAGCATGACTGTCCTGAGTGGCAGTAGCAAAAACAAAGGTCCCAAAAAAAGTTCCTCTTCCAACTGCAGGGACAGGGATTGCCCGTGGCAACTGCGACCAAAAAGGTTGTTAGGACATTTCCTCCGAAACAGTCTAGGATTGACAAATGCAGTCTCAGAGACCTGCACCAGGCAATTCCCCACAGAGTTCAGAGAGAAACTAAAGAATGCTTCTGCTTCTCTCTGCCCTGGCCCAGAGACTGTGCCCCAGGAAACTCTCTTGGCAGCCCACAGACAAACAAGAAAGAGAGCTCTGTCTGTGTTCCCCCACTCTTAAAGGGACCTTGGCACCTCCAGTCTCCATGGACCCAAAACACTGGTTCCGGATCCACTTCTGATCCATGGTCTTAATGGAACAGTAACACAAACTGCATGGACTGACATAGAGGAATAATGGAATATAAATCACATTTTTTGGGTCACCCACCCCAGACTTTATCCACTCCTTATTCCATATCATATTCCATATCATCTATATCATGTGCCAATTAATATCTTTTAACTATATACATATACACATACAAACAACTATATAGAAATACAGGTATTATTTCAGTAGTCACTGATTGTTCCCCCAAGATGTGGATTGAGTTCATTTGGTCCATGACTGATACAATGGGAGCAGTTAATTCTCATTGTTCATGTTATTTCCAACATGGAGTGGCATTGCCATTCAGCAACAAGTGTTACATCTGCAATTCAACATTACAGACTCTTCTCACCGGAAGTCAAATCTCCTTGAGGTACATGACATGTTTCCCTGTCCCTCTGCATTACCCACCAAGTGTAACCAGGTCCTTGAGCAAAAAGAATCCCACGGCTGGGTTTGCCTTTGCTTGAAGCGGGATTAACCCAAACTGTCTTTCCTGACATAGCTCTCATACGCATCATGGCAACATTATCTCCATCTACTGTGCACAGAGGTAATGATTGGGCCAGTTCAGTTAATCGAACCTCTGGTGTTAACTAACCAGATAGCCTTTGCTAAATGCAGATGCCACAGCTTGAAGGTCCCATAAATCATTGCCTTCAGTGTGGTTTTTAACAGTCCATTGCTCTGCTTGACTTTCCCAGCAGCTGGTACGGGTGTTTATAAGGCCAGTTTTGAAATGAGTTCCATTGTCTGACTTAATTCTCTCAGGCATGCCATGTTGCTATAGGGCTTGTTTTCCAAGGCCCAGCATAGTGTTCTGGGCAGTGACATGAAGCATGGGTTATGTCTCCAGACATTTAGTGGTAGTTTCTACCATTGTGAGCACATAGCATTTGCCTTGGTGGATTTGTGACAGTGTGATGTAATCAATCTGTCACAATCAATCAATCAATCAATCAGGCCACCTCATACTTACAATCAGATGAATGCCCCCCACATCACAGAGACTTTACCTGCTTGACCTGCTTGATTGCAGCCCACCTCTCGCAGTCATGGATTACCTGGGATATAGTAACCATAATCAAATCCACCCCTTGTTCACAAGCCCATTGGTGTGTTGCATCTCTTCTTCCCTAATGACTTGAGGACTTATGGGCCCATCAAGCTAGAAATAACTCGCACTTGTGTTGCCAGTCTGTATTTGCCTGAGACACTTTAATTTTGGCAGCTTGCTCTACCTGTTAATTGCTGTGAATCTCGTAGTCAACTTGACTCTTAGGCACAAGTGTATCCACATGATGAACTTTCATGATCATTTTCTCTACCTGGTTAGCAATGTCTTGCCATACTTGAACAGCCAAGATGGGTTTTCCTTTGTGCTGCCAACTGGCTTGTATCCAACTTTCCAGCCACCCTATAGAGTGTTTGCTACCATCTATGAGTTAGTGTAGAGGTAGAGTGTTGGCCACTTCTCTCACTCAGCGATATCCGTAGCCAGTTGGATGGCTTTCAGCTCTGCAACCTGACTTAATTCACCCTGTCATTTGGTAGCTTCCAAAACTCACTGTATAGGGCTCTGTACAGCTGCTTTCCATTCCCTATTAGACCCTGTGATACAGCAAGAACCATCAGTGGGAGAGAGTGTTTTGCCTTTCACTCTCTGATAGCTGCTTATAGGGTGGAGTCTCCTTAGTCTCCTCAGCATATGTCACCTACTCATCTTCCTCTTTAAATGATAGTCCCAAATTCTCACCTTCAGGCCAGTTCCGGATGATTTCCAAGAACCCAGGGTGATTAGGATTTTCTATCCAAGCTTGCTGTGTGATGAGAGCCATCCACTTACTCCATGTAGCCTCAGTGGCATGATATATGGAAGGGACTTTCCATTTTAATATCCAGCCCTGCACTGGTAGTCAGTGTGTGAGAATGACCAGTGCTTCACTGGTAATCATTTCTAAGGTGGCTCAAACCTCTTCATAAGCTGCTAAGATCCCTTTTCCCGTTGGGGTGTAGTTGACCTCATATCCTTTGTATCCCTGAACCTGTCCGATCGGCTGCCTGTCTCTGTCGGACACGCGTAAGGTGGTCCGCAGACAGCCTGCAGTGAACAGATGAGTCTGGACTCTTCTTTTGCTCTTTTTCTCAGGTTGTTTATTTTATCTTATCTAAAAAGTTCTTCTTCTGCCCAGCTGAGATCCGACCAGCAAGGCAGCCACACGCAAACTCCCCGCCCCTGGGGCGGTAGAACATTCTTATACTGATAATTACGTGTATGATATTTACAATTTTTTACCAATTCCCATCACCTTTGTTGAACAGTGCACCTTTAGCATAAGCCAATCCAAAGTGTATACATCACACAGAAGATGGATGACAACAAGAAGAAGAAGAACCACAACAAGAAGAAGAAGAGGTCGGGCCTAAATCCTCC
>VZRH01003112.1:6033-111636 GCA_013397555.1 Urocynchramus pylzowi
GGAGCGGGATCCGTGGGCGAGGGACCCCCTGCCCGGCCCTGCCCTGCCCTGCCCTGCCCTGCCCTGCCCTGCCCGGTCCGGCCCGGCCCGGCCCGGCCCCTGCGCGGGAGGGCGGCAGAGCCACGGCTCTCCAGGAAATTAAAACCTGTCCTCTGTTCGACGTTTGCAGCAAGGAGCAGCCTGTCCCTCCCTAGATGCCAGCCCTGAGTTCCGGGGTGGGTTTTTTTTTTGGTTTTTTTTTGTTTTTTGTTTTTTTTTTTCCTTTTGTACGGTTATTGCTGTTTTCCGGAAGGTCCTCTGGTATTTTAATGTAAAATCTATGTTAGACCCGCTATCAGTGCGGTTATCAGTGCGGTATCAGGGTGGAGCACGCTGGCAGGCGGTGGGGTGGAAGGTGGTCCCTCTGCCAGCCCAGCAGCCAGCGGGTCAGGAATGGCCAAGGGAAAGACTCCCGCTGGAGCCAGAGGCAGGCCGAGGGCTGCCGGACTCTTGCAAACAGCCTGCCTATGTTTCATTCACAGACCATTTCGATGAGCTGTAGATATGCCTTGCTTATTTCTGTACATCTGTTTCTACAAGTGGATTTGACATATTAATTTGGAACTGCGGTGGAGGCTTTTATAATAGGTACCCCTATTAAATAATAGACGAGTTTTCTCTGAATTTTGCTATTTTAATATTAGAAATAATAGAATAAACTGAATAATTAGAAATTATTCAGTCATTATTTTTCTTTTTATGCAAACGTTTTCAAAGGCAAAAAAGTTGACATCAAGCACGTTAGCTTTTAGAATGACAATGCAGGAGCATATAACTCAGATAAATAGACTGAGGTGCTATCCGTAATAGATAGCATCAGTCTAAAAATCCCTAGGGATTCTTAATCTAGATTTATTGCCTTTGAGTCCCAATCACATAATTTTGTAAAAACGTTTACATTTTTTTTCAAATAAAGGAGCCCTTTTATTTAAAGGAGTGGAGTCCTTTTTTTCACCTCCTTCATTTCTTATCTATTAATACTATAAACAACAGACTCAGGATAGTCAGCTGATCTCACGATTTTCAGCAAATGCCGATTTGTATTGTATTTTTTAATGCAATTTAGAAAACAAAGGGAAAATGGCTTTTATGTTTGTGTCAGAATTTGAAAAGGAGTAAGGCTTTCTTTTGTGTATGAAAATGTATAAATTCTGGATGAAGCCACAAACACACACACACACTCGTTTCTGAAATATAGAGCTATCAGATGCTGTCTACGAAGGAAGGGAGTGTTGATGTAAGAGCCAAATTAGTGTTAATTTCAAACAGGCAGCTAATTCCTCCACGGAACCTCAGCACTTTTCAAAGTGCTTTGCAATGCTTCATATTTAATTATTTGAAATGGAAAATAGATCCATTTCCCATGAAGAAAGATTAGCTAATTGATGAGGTCCTTCCTTCCTTCCTTCCTTCCTTCCTTCCTTCCTTCCTTCCTTCCTTCCTTCCTTCCTTCCTTCCTTCCTTCCTTTCTTCCTTCCTTCCTTCCTTCCTTCCTTCTCTCAGATTCTGTCTTTCTCCCTCTCTAAGCATCCTGAAACACCTTTCAACTTCAAGGTTTTTACACCAATATAAACCAGATCCAGAACAGACTCCCTTCCCCCCTTCTCCCCATCCTCAGATCTGAACTTAAAACATATATCATAGATCAGTTTTCATCCAGCAAATTCAGACATAGTTCCTCGACCTGTATTTTCAAAGAGATTTTGGGCTGGAGTCTGCAATATTTAATCCAGTCAGCTATTAAATGTCCTCCAGCTTGAATCAAGAATTTAAACAGGCATCTGTGCTGGGGATAATGACAGCTAAAGCAGTTTGGGGTATAGTGTGTGTGGCAGAGAGGGAGGAAATGGACAGAAGAATAATGATTAAGTCTTTGATTTGGAAAATTCCTGAGTTTTAGGAGTTCTGTCAGAGTATTGGTGGGGGAGAACATGAAAGAAACCCCTTTGCTCAAAGGCATGGCTCTAATGGGGAGAAACGGTACTAATGATACGTGACAGTGCCTGACACTCGCCTTTCTTCTGCCTGCCCAGCAGTAACATGATACCTGCTCCCCCAGGGACGGCCAGCCTCGGGGTGGGCACCCAGCCCCCGCAGGACACCCAGCTCTGCTGGCCGGGCTGCTCCGACGCAGGGAGAGTTTCCCCAGGGTCCGATCCCACCGGAAGGGATCCCCCAGCATCTGTCCCCTCTGGGTGGGCTTTCCCGAGGTCCGTGCCTGATGGGAGGGCTCCCCAAAGCACCCGACCAGGAGGGTCTTCCCCTTCTTCCCCTTGAGTTCCTCTTGAGACCTTGGGATGGATGCGTTGGGAAACTTGAGAGTATTTAAGACAGAAAACAAACTCACTCTTTTCTGTTCTTTCTTTCTTTCTTTCTTTCTTTCTTTCTTTCTTTCTCTCTTTCTCTCTTTCTCTCTTTCTCTCTTTCTCTCTTTCTCTCTTTCTCTCTTTCTCTCTTTCTCTCTTTCTCTCTTTCTTTCTCTCTTTCTTTCTCTCTTTCTTTCCTTCCTTCCTTCTTTTCTTTCTTTCCTTTCTCTCTGTCAATTCTTGAGCCAATGGCTATTTGAAAGATGGAGTTAGGGACTGAGTAGATTCCTAAAATCCTATAGGGCTTGCATCCATGGAAAAGAAGAGAAGCGCAGGGCATCAGGAAGAGGCTCTGCCTTTGGCTTGATGAAGCACGTGTCAGATTCTGCAGTTCAGGCAATTAAAACTCGATTCTGATCAAAGGGCTTCATAAATCACCAGGAGAAGTGAACTGGGCAGAGACAGCTGTCTGTGTGAGCAAGCAGGGGGCAGTTTCTTATCCCCACCTTTCAGACACTGTCATCCTCTCACACTGCCTCCATGGAGTCTCACTGGGAGTGGATTTTTCCTGCTGTTTTATGGAGGTTTGTTTATTTATGGAAGCATTTCAGTAACAAAAAATATATATGGAAGGAGTTCATGACCATTGGTGACTATCCCAGGAACAGAGGTGCTACAGTATTTCTTTTCTGATTAGAGAAAAAATGCTAGATGCTGAGGAAACCGTGACAAAAAAATATTTCCCTTACCCTTAAGAAAGAAGCATGAGATGTCTGATAATCTGTGCTGGCCTCAGCCCTGGACAGCCTTGAGCACAGAGCAGAGAGCTCATACCCAGGAGATCCTGGCTCTGCTCTCAGCTGGCTCCACTGCTAGGACCTGGGCAGTGAAAGGGGGGAAAGAAGAAGGGAAAAGGATTTTGAATCTGAGTGAAAACAAAGTCTTTTCATTCTTGGAGCAGAGCACAGGGAATTCATGCAGCCCAGTATGTGCCAGCTCTTGTCTGTGAGCAGTCCTCAGGTGTCAAGGACCCTCCTGCCATTCAACTCCCCACTAGTGCACCTTCCTACGTCAGATGTGGTGTATTGTAGGAGTTTACAGCCTGAAGGGCTGCTCTTTGATATTGGAATTTAGGGGTGAACATATAAGTGCTCTCAAGGCACTTGTCAAATTTGAGTGCTTTCTGATATGATTTGTGGCAAGAGGCTTCTTTCTGACACTTCCAGATGCCAAACCTTTCACCTTGCAGAAAACAGTCTTGCAATAGCCAGGGTGAGTTTATGCCTGCTCTTTAAAACAGCTGCTCTGGGGTAATAAGGTGGCAGGCAAGCCCAGTAAGGAACTTTTTATGAGATTTGCCAGTGGTTTGAATGGTTTCTACAGTCTCCTTCCAGCATCCAGGCTATCCACTGACATGCAACACTGAACCTGTCCTATCCCTCTGGAGGAATGCATGTCACCTTTTCTCTCACTACATCGTGCCTTCAGATTGCCTTAACTTGGACTTCAGCCAGCTTGCAAACCTTTCTCTGCCCTGTTTGTCATTTTACCAGCTGAATCATCAAGAGACACTGAAACTTCTTTTTATACAAGGGTTTCAGAGATTATGCTGAACAGAGGGCAAATATGGAGTGAGAATTTGAGACAGGAAAACAGGGGGCATTCATCTTCAGAGTCCATAAATCACCATGAACTCTCCCAGGCTACTCCAGCAAGCCTGGGATTCCCTTGCCAGAGATGAGTCACAGATAAATTACCCAAGGCCCTCAGAGAACAAAGGGTTTGGCCAAAAGCTGCAAGGGGATGGGTGTTCTCCAAAAAGCAGCGGAAGCCTTGCAAACACATGCCTCTCGATGGATGGTGGAGTCTGATCTGCATTCCTGGTTCTCATGAACAGCAGGAAATAAAAACAAAAATAGATCAAAATTCACTGTGTGTTGACTTCTTCCCTGCACTTTTTGGCAGGTGGACTCAGATGTTTGATCTCACTAAGAGACAATTTTCCATCTGATGCTGAAATAGCCCCTCCTCTCAAACTAAATGCATCAGCAAAAGAAATTAACATTGATCTTGGCTAGGATTAGGTGGGAAAAGAACCACCATCATGTTAGAGTTAGCATTGCAACAACAGCTGTCATCTGATCACTTCCTCTGTGGAATGTCAATATCATCTGATAAGGCTGATTTTTAAAGATTCTTCGTTGCTGTGATCAAATTATGCCATATGGAATAAAAAACAAGAGAGAGAAAGTGAGGGGAGGGAAGGAAGGAAGGAAGGAAGGAAGGAAGGAAGGAAGGAAGGAAGGGAAAGAAAGAAAGAAAGAAAGAAAGAAAGAAAGAAAGAAAGAAAGAAAGAAAGAAAGAAAGAAAGAAAGAAAGAAAGAAAGAAAGAAAGAAAGAAAGAAAGAAAGAAAGAAAGAAAGAAAGAAAGAAAGAAAGAAAGAAAGAAAGAAAGAAAGAAAGAAAGAAAGAAAGAAAGTTTCCTATATACAGACTTAGATGTGTCTGGTGAAAATTATCAGATAATACTTGTTGCCTATGTTAATGAGGTTAATGAGGAAAAGAAAATAGACCCCTCTGCTCACATCCACATTATTTTAATTTACGAGTGTACCTGCTTTCTCTAGATGATAAATGGATCAATCCATCTTTAATTTTTTTTTTTTTTTGGTGCATAACTGGTCCTCTTTTTTTGAATCCTAATCAGAACCTCAACAGAAAAGTTGATATATGTAAGACTGGCAGCTTTTTTAAAGAACCTTGCTTCTCTCTCCTGTCCTTTGCTGGCCAGCTGTATCAAGAGACTAGGATTGCCTTAGTCCTGCTGCATCTGTATTTACCATGGAGTCAAAAGAAGCTTCCCCAAACTCCAAAGGTATTAAATGTTTAGCATCTGAAGGATATTCATCTTTAGGAGCCAGGCCAAAAAGTAAATAAAAATTTAATTATTTCTGAAGCATATGGGAGCACTTACAACACCAATAACACGTTACAGTATCCTGGCATTAGGAAAAAGCTCAACAACATACTTTCACATTTCCTGGTCAAGACAATGCCCTCACCAAAAGGCAACATAACCCCTCAAAGCTGCAATTGATTCTAATTAATTAGTAGTTTCTAAAACTAGCACATAATAGGTAGGTGATCAAGGAAGTTATTACTTGCATATCACATAATGATAGAGTAGTGTTAAAGTTTTATATGCAGGGGAAAACATGCATTTCTCTTCCCTTTTTTTTATTTCATGGCAAACAAGAAAGAATATTTTTATTTATAAGTTTCTTGTTGTCTGAAATTAGTTATCTCCACTTGAATATGCAGCTGTGGGAACAGAGAAAAAAATCCCAAATATTTTTCTGAAGAAACACAAGGGAAATCCCCAATTTTAAAGATAAAGATGGCTTTAATATATCAATGATTAGCAATGTCATCCAGAGGAGCCCTCCTTATATGGCCTTATCTAGCAGGATCAACTCTGTGGGAGTCCTTCAATTTGGTTTCTGGGGCAATGACCCAGGCTACCACTGTGTTATTTTAGCATATCCCAAACTAGCTGTTAGATAAAGGGAAATTCAATCTGACACAGGTAAAATACTGAAATGGAACATCCTGAGAAGGCCTTTCTATTGTTGTCACACACAGCTCCTAGCAAGACTTGACTCCAATTTAGATCTAGGCTGGGACAGTTTTAAACATGACATCACTGTTTCAGGTGTTATATATTAGATTCTACTGAAATAAAATCACACATCTGTGCTGTCACTTTCATTATTTAAATTAAGGTATCACAGTTGTAGATACCTTAGATGTAAGGTATCTATAAATGTGTAGGTTACCTAGACCAATATACATTTAATTTACACTCTGTGTGTCTATCTAACCCAAATGTAGTCCTATATTCTAATACTCAGCTTTTGTTCATTTCCTTTATTGTTCTCACCAACTCTTTGGTCACTAGTTAGTTTTCTTCACAAAGATTTATTCCTGCCTTTACTTGTGAAAAAAGTCTTTTTCTGTTTTCCCTTTTTTCTTAAACTCAATGCTCACGAACCAAAGTTCTAAAAAAAACCCCAATTCTGAATCAGAGCTAGATTTGGGTCAAATGAGGGTAAAAAATACAAGGTGGTATTTTTTTTGGATTTTTTTTTTTTGTCCAAATGTACCACCTACCTCTAGTATTCACAGGGCCCAAATAGCAGGTATTTGAACAGTGATGTCTATCTAGAAAGAACACTGGCTACTGCTAATTGGTTATCAGCTTTCTGTTCCACAGACACTTATGCAGCTGGAGGCAGGGCAACTAGAAGATTTTGGTTTCAGAGGAGCTTTGCTAGGTTAAAAAAATTAACTCCTTTTTTTTCCCTGTATTTTTCCCCCTATGTATTATTAATCCCTTTGTTTCCTCCACCACAAATTAATGTCAGAATGTGGTTTAAAGGATTTATTTGTATTAATTTTTGACCTTTTACCTTATTTGTGCACATCAGTAAGTAATGTTGACATGCCAGATGAATGCCAGTGTATACCACTTATATAAGGTTATGTGTGTTTTGTGCCCTGTAATGGCAGAGAAAACAGTGACATGAGTCAGGAAAAAAAGCTTTTTCAAAGTTGTGTCCTGTACTTTCTGCAAAATACAGGAAAGTTTTTGGAGATTAATAATACTCACCCACTTTATAGGAGGACTTACTTCATTAAGCTCTTAATATCTGAGTATATCAAATGGAAGATATCACCTAAGTACAAGGTATTTTATTCCTTAGCTCAATATATAGCATTATACATTCCCTACTATTTAACTGCATATCATTACATCTCTATGGAATACACTTACACCACTGGTTAAAATCCCACTGATGTAATGTATGAACATGATTTAAACCAGCAAGTCTTAATAGATGTTCAAAGCCCATAAAGAGTGTGACTGCTGCTCTGAATATATGCCTTTTATTTCCAATTATTATAGAGATATTATGAAAACTGGATACCTCTATATTAATATTATATTAGCAATAGTAAATGTGTTGCCTTAAAATCTGCAATATTTAATTATATATTTTCTCTCAAGACAAAACAAAACCTATTTCAGTCTTTTAAGACTCTGTTAAGGTTACCTTCATTTGCATTGCTTGTAAAATGCATATAACCTAATGCTTCCAAGAAAATATGGACTTTTATGCCTAGATTTTTATGGCAACACTCAAGCCAATTGCTATGCTTACTGGGTCAAGCATTGGCCCTTTTACTGTCACTGAGTAGCATTTCACTCTAAACTGTCCCACCAAAGCAAATGGAGCTGTTACAGAAGTAAGGAATTACTCACTGTGAGTCGGGATCTCACAGCTGCCAGTAATAATTCTTGTTTCAGAAGAGAGGTATTAATATCTGCAAGGAATTGTAGGCTTTTGACAAAGAACAGAATTCCACTGTAACAGAAAAAATAAAGCAGAATGTGATTTGTCAAGTGAATTTTGTGCCACACATTGTCAGTAATAATGTCTTCCTGTCATAGCATGGCATGAATAATTTTTCCAAACCATGATGTAGCAAGAGAGACTGTGACCTTTTTAACTTTTTTCCAGCAAAAGAAGAATATGGCCAGTTACTTAGAAATATTGGAGCTAATTGTCCATGAAATTAACTTTAAATTAACTGTTAATTTTAATCAATTTAGCAGTTTCTCTAGGGAAATCTTGAAGAATTAATTGAAATGACATCTGAGTAACTTTCTAGCATGAATAGTTTTCAGCATTATCAAATATAGTGTTTTCCAGTGCAGACTGTAGATTTCCCAGCTGTATTAACAGAAGAACATCCCTCTCAAATGCTGTAGCTGAGAGATATGGCCTGGTGTTTATTTGAGACTTCAGCCACTTTCTTCTGTTTTAAACCTCTTCTTGTCATTGCCACTGTTAGGGCCAAGCACAGCTGTGTAGAGAAGAATCACAATCTCAAGGCAAGGTGTAGCTTTCTTCATCCTCTAATACACAGCACAACTCTCTTTCTTTTAGCTCCAACTGAGTGCATGGGAGAACAGTGCAACCAATCTCTTCCTCCATCCTTACATCTTCTTTAATTTATGGTAGCATTTCTGTAGTGAGTAGCCTACAAAACTGCTCCTGAAGATGTGATTGAACTAGCATCCCCTCCCATACTATCCCACAAACTACACTGAAAATATTATGAGAAATACAAGCAAATTAATTTCCCTCCCATACTATCCCAGAAACTACACTGAAAATATTATGAGAAATACAAGCAAATTAATTTCCCTCCCATACTATCCCAGAAACTACACTGAAAATATTATGAGAAATACAAGCCAATTAATTTCCGCTCCTGCAGTTCGTGTCCTCAGCAACCTTGCTGAGGAGTCACACCAAGCCCTTCATCCAAGCCATTGGTGAAGGAGTTCAGCAGTACTGGGCCCAGTGTTGAGCCTTGGGGGACATGACCAGTGACAGGCCTCCAGCCAGAC
The DNA here is from genome assembly GCA_013397555.1 of Urocynchramus pylzowi. NCBI lineage: Eukaryota > Metazoa > Chordata > Aves > Passeriformes > Fringillidae > Urocynchramus > Urocynchramus pylzowi. The sequence continues at coordinate 14,857 of VZRH01003112.1, forward strand.
CCTGCTCTACTGACCACACTCCTCTGGGATCATTCAGCCAGCTCTCCAGCCACGTCACCGTCCGCTTTTCCAGTCCACGCTCCCCATGAGGGTGTTGTCAGAGGCAGTATCAAAAGCCTGGTCGAAACCAAGCTAGCCAATGTCCTCTGCTCTTCCCTCAATCCATCCAGGCAGTTGTTCCATTGTAGAGGGCAATCAGGTTGGACAAGCATGATTTACCTTTGGTGAGTTCATGCTGACTATCCTGATCACCTTCATGCCATCTATGTGGATAGAGATGTCCTCCAGAATGAGGTGCTTCTTCACCTTTCCAGTGATGGAGGAGGCACTGTCTGGATGGTGGTAGCTCCCCAGGTTCTCCTTCTTGCCCTGTCTGAGGACTGGGGTGGTGTTTGCTTTCTTCCAATCCTCAGGCACCTCTCCTGATCTCCATGACCTTTTGAAGATGATTGTGAGTGGTCTTGCAATGTGTCTGCCAGCATTCTTGGCACTCATGGATGCATCCTGTCAGTGATGCAACCAGAGTTTTTAAATGGTGCTGAGAATAAAGCTAATATGAACAATCCCCAGTATATCTGACTGTCAGCATTGTCAAAAGACCTTACTTCTCAAAAAAAAAAGCTCGTTCTCTCAACACTTAACTTTTTTACTCAAAAATTCACAAATAAACAGAAATTTTTCTATTCCCAACTCTTCCCTGAGGCTATGGTGAATCAACGATAGCTTCTTCTCATTGCATAAGCCTGGCTTAGAGATGTGGGTGGGAGGTTTGCCAAGGCCACCTGCCCCAAGCCAGCCAGCCCCTTCAAGGGGACCTGAAGGGAAATGATCCCTTCATGGCTTTGTGTGGGCTGCACAGCAGGCATCAGGGCACACCACTGCTGGAGCTCCACAGGCCCAGGAGTACCAATGCCTGAGTGGTCATCTGTCCCACAAGATCTGCAACCAGTGCTTTCAAACTTTGCAGTCAAAATAGTTACAAGAGGAGGCTGGCCTGGGATAATGGACCTAGATATTATTCAACAACACAGATTGTGATTTCCTAAGCTTTTTGCATTTTATCTGAAAATATCAGTCAGATCTTCACAGTTTCTCTCCGTTCAACTGTAGCAACAATTCTACTTCAATTTCAGACATCAGCTCACCTCTCTTTCCTCTCCACAGGAAAGGCTAAGAAAGAATAATCATCCACTAGCAGAAATAAACCACTATTTGATACATTTTCTTCATTGCTTGGCAGTTTGGTACCTCTCCTCACAAGCTAGGATGCGTTTATTATTCAGCAGTGAATTTTTAGAGGATGAATACAAGAGAGTGGAGACATTGTGTCAAAGTGTTTGCTAACACAGCAGACAAAAATAATTTTGTACTTATCTGCAGAGATGGTGAACACAGGTTGTGTTTATTTGTTATTATGCTTTGTAAAGGAACTAATCATCAGCCTTGTACTGAGCTTTGCACTTTTCTCTGCACATAACATCAAAAGAAGTTTAAAGCTCTATAACCTCTTCTCAAGAACACTACTCTTGAGTATTTCTGTTTCTTGTTTTGCTTTGTGGTCACTAACCACAGGAGAAATTTGTCTTTTTTACATATGCTGGAAATAATTTACTGACTTTAGATATATTAAACCACAAGAAACCCCCTACATTAAAGTAACATTAAGGGTCTGCCTAAAACCCACAAAAAGCCAGGAAATTGAGACTTTAAGCTGAAACTCTGATCTGATACTCCAACCTTAATTTACCTCATAGGATATAGGTGCCTCTAGTGAGGGGAGTGGGAGACAAATCTTGATTGCCTGGGTGCTCATGTCACTCCCTTGTCTTTTCTCACCAGCTGAACAGCACTATCAGTCAACAAGAAGCACCTGACCAGGTAATATCTTTTGGCACATTTTTAGATTTCTAACAGGACAGATGGTTATTGTTAAAAAGGAGGGGAAAAGCTCAAGGTCCCTTCTCACCTGAGAAATTGTCAACTTCACAAAGGATTTTTGTCTCTCCAGCCTAACTTGCATTGTGGAGTTTGCTGACACAGGGAGCTGTGGAAGCAGACAGTATCACTAATTTCAAAACAATTAGACAAACTCATGGGCAATGTGCTGGTAAGCAGAAACCTAGTGAGTGGTCTGCCTCTAGATCTCTAATAACAGCTGTGGATGCTGGAGATGTGCAAGACATCATATATGCTAGATTCACAGTTCTGTTCTCTCTGACATCAAAAGAGTGCTGGCCCAAAAGGGTTTTACTCATGTTCTTATTGTTTAACTGTCCAAATGGTAATAAATGACAGTTCCATCCTTAATTCTTATTTATTCTTCTAATTTCCCTTGGGAAAGGCTTTTTCTTTTTGATAGTTCAAACCTCAGTCAGAGCTATTGAGCAAGACCTTTCACAGCATTGCTCTGCCTCAGGAGCTGTGCCACAAGGAAAAGAGTAAATGGTCTGTGTTCCTCTTCTTGTGCTGAAGAAACACTACCTTGCTCAATCTGCTTTACATTTTGAGCAGGGAGCAGCACAATCCTGTCCTGCTATGTGTTTTAGCTTTTCTCCTCTACCAACAAGGAGAGAGGAAGCAATAAAGTGGTGCTTTGCATCTTTCTTTGCCAGTCAGCCAGAGGAAAACAACCAAATTTGGAACCACCATGAAGTACTTGAGACAGCTGTTTCAGAGAAACAGCTTGTCTGGACCTGATAATAAGAGCTCTGTTTATATTCCATTTTTCATGATTAAAACCACCAGTTCACTGGGTGGTTTAGGTGCACTGGGTAGGTTCATCTAAAGACAGTGAGATGGTTTTGGAGGTCTTGAACAGGTACAGAAGTATAACCATCTTTACTGTACTGCTAGATGGGAGTAAAGTCTCAACTAGATAGAAGGCTTCTTTTAAAAAATTTGGATATAGCAAAGGAAACGCCACTGTGAACTAAGACCCACTGTCTTCTTTATTAAGACCAGCAGAAGCTGTTAAATTTTATATATATATATATAGGCCTATAATAGTAAAGTCAGGGACAAATGTTATGCTGTGACCACAGTGTATTCTACACCAGTAGAATATAGAATATTACAACTAATATCCTACTTGTGACTTTATTTGTAGTGAAAGATGATTCTGATAATGAAGTGAAAAGTGTGGGAAAAACAGCAGAGCTGACAATTAGTAAACAAAACTCTAGTATTTTACAACATTTATATTCTGTAGTATATTTGTCCTTATGCTTCAGCCACTTAGCTGTGACAATAAAAATTGCATGGAGCTTCATTACCATAATAGAGTAAATTTGCCAGGTGTTCGACAATAATTCCAAGGCTTGTGTCTGCAGACTGCAAGTCTTCATGGAAGTCACCAGGTGGGAGAGGATTTGGATGCTGAGATCAGTTGAGATTAGTGCATGGAATGTATCAGGTCTGGAAGTATCTGTGCTATCAAATACATTTTCTGTTGAAGACATTACCTCTGTGCTCCCTCAGACAAGAGGGCTGCTCGTTATTAGGCTTTAGGTATTCCCATGATTAATTTAAGGCTTATACATTTTGCCCCACACTGATAATAAAGATTGTGGTCATACCAGTGCTTTAATTTTTCCTCTTGGCATTGTCTTCTTGCTGTTTCTTTTAAGGCTTTCAAGAGGCAATATTCTGAAATACTGTGCATGGAAACAATAAAGTTCTGGTTGTGACTTTACTTTGAACAAGTTCTCCTGCAGAGTATCATATTTAAGTAAATTGCCATCAAGTACAGCAAGCAACACAATCATTCACATTCAAACAGAGCCTTTTGATCATGTTCTACAATGCAATCAAGAATCACATGAGAATTCAAGTACACACCAACCTCATTCAATGCTAACTAGGTGACAGAGAAAGAAGAATTAATTGTGGATGTCAACTAATTGGCTGGTGCATTAACATACAGAAACAGGCATTAGTTATATGTAAAAAACTGTATATAATTTTAACAGGCTCATATGTTCACCATGGTCTGCAAATGTATGGTTACTCACAGCTGGAAGATTATTAACAGTGTTTCATGTGGGTACACACACGCTCCTTCTCCCCTCATTTTTCTCAGATCAGAAAAAGTTTTGGAGCACAAGGCACATCGAGGTCACCAATTGGGAATTTTTAACTGATAGTTTAATTGGGGAAATGAATAGATTTTGTTGAACTTCAGCCAACAATTCAGCAGATAGATTTATGTAGAGCAACAGATGTGGAGGTGGAATCTCTGAAGGAACACATGGTACTGGCATAGAACTATCTCTGCCCCTATTTAAATTACAAATGGACCAGAAATGTGACAAGGAGGTGAGAACTGATACGATCTGAAAATATCCCTTGGCTAAAAAAAAAAAAAGGGCATCTTGGAAAATAAATCTTTGTCAGAGACAATCTTCATCCCGCATTCTCACAGACGTAGGAGCAGCCTGCAGTTACAACCTTAACAGTTGCTAGCACTACTCATTTGCAAAGAGTTTGTACACTACTCCATGAAGTCACCTCTTCAAGTGTTTTTCCTGAATTTTCTTAGAAGGTAATTCTCTCATTCCAAACCCAATCTCCAACTTGCCTTTTTCTAGTAGGATTGCTGGGAATTGGCAAAATAATGCTGTTTTTGTTAAAGTGCATTGTGAAATAACAGTTGTGTCTGATGTTCAAAGTAAGTTCTTTGAGACTACGTGGTTCTATTTTACCTGCTCTTTACTTGACCTCTCCAGCAGGCTGTGAATGAAATCCTGAACTAACAAGAGTCACTAACAGGCCTCCCATCAACTCCCACTGCCAATAGGAGCATTGATTAACTGATGAATAGTGCAAGAAAGTATTGTTGCTGGACCCTTTTCTTTCATTTTTTCTTACTCTTGGACGGTGTTTGAGCCAGTTTGGAAGCAGATGCTTTGAGCTCCACCCTTCAAAGTATAGGAAGGCAGTTTCTATCATCCTGAATCCTACCTGGAAATGACCATGAATGAAGGATACCATTAATTCTTTCTACTGGGCAGTGAAATAAGTTTGTAAAGGACACTATCCATCTACCCTGTGCTGAAGTGCATCACTCCTTGAAATCTGCTGGAACAGCCAGATTTGGTGAATTACCTGAAAGAGACATATCCATCATTATTCTTCTCACTAGTTCTTTGCTTGTTGGTGTCCTTGTTCTATTTAAAACTTCTTACAGTGGAATTTGCCTGAAGGCACAAGTAATCATGGCCTGAGAACACCACAAGCTTCATTTGCCAGTTCCTCCTGAAGAAATTGGAGTGAACAGCTAGTGGTAGCCTGGTTCTTGTTGTCCACCCCTAAATGAGATTGGCAACAGTGAGTCTGTGATAAATGAGATAACTTCTTAAGAGTGGTTCCAGGACTCACACCTTAGCTCAGGCTATGGGGACAGCAGTGGCCCTGCTTTGGTGGAACAAGTATAAAACATTCTTTTAGGATGACTATACATTCCTTTACCATTTAGGGATAACAGGTACGATGTGGAAGATTTTACAGTTTTCTAGTAGTTTACGTCTCTAGCTCAGTCTACCTCTTCCTGATCATCTTCATCCACTCCCCTCAGTTCTTAGGCTACCATCCTTTACTTCTTTGCCCTCTCATTGTGCTTGGAGGAGGCAAAAAATGACTGGGGTTAAAAATATTAATGGATCAAAAGAGTCTAAGTGAATCGATTCATTTTCTTGTAGAAACATCAGAAAGACTTTATACACAATTGTGGGAGTATATTTTAGGGAGCAATACCTCTGGGAAATGGAAGGAAGAGAAGCTGGGCATAGACTCAGGAACAGCTGTCGTAGCAGACTTGACTACAGTTTCATTTCTAGCTTCTGGTTCAATGGGTTATAGAAGACACATCACATCTCACACTGGCACTGGATGTGTTCCCACTGACCCTGGAGGGAGGAGGAGCTGACCCTCTGATGCTGACTTCACATTAAACCCTGCTAAAAGTTAGGGCAAACCAGATGTTTTCTTGTAAATAAATATAAATATGAATTTATGTGAGATTTGAAGACTCAGTGATGAGAACTTGTGAAAGAACAGAATAGCATGTTTCACTTTAGAACTGAAGAGTACATGTGTGTGTGTACATGTATATATGCAGCCCAAGGAAAAGGGGGCATAATTGTACCTTCTGTTGGGTGCTGTAGAAAGAGAAAAAGGTCTTGGTAGTTCTGTTATCTTACTTTTTGGAAATTTTAAATATTGCAACCCTTGATGTGTGTTTGGCTCCCACCCTTCACTCTCACATTTGATTTTGGGATTGGATGAATTTGACATTTTATCCACCTTTCCTTGATTGTGCAAAAAAAGTTTTTACCAATTTTTAGTTAAACATTTTGTTCCTTCTTTCCAGGAGCAAAAATACCTTTTTTTTTAACAGCACTTTTAAAAAATTATTATTATTATTATTATTATTATTATTATTATTATTATTATTATTATTATTATTATTATTATTATTATTAGTAGTAGTAGTAGTAGTATTAGTATTTGAACCCTATCTCTCTTTCTGTTGTGATGAAAAGTTACATTTCTTGCTTCTGAACTGAGTGTCAGCTAAAGCAGACCAGTTATGAATAGTCCATCTATTCTGCTCCTCTGATTGGTAAACATCCCAAATCCTTTGTGGTATTGCTGTCTGTTTTTCCATATGAGGAAACAGAGTCAGAGGAGTTATTAGGCATCAAAGGAAGAGCTATAAAATATCTGAACTGATTGCATGAGTAGAACATTCAGAATCTGTCATCTGCAGGTAATAACAGTGACCTAGCCTTGGGTGTCTGTGGCACAGGGAGAAGCCAAACAGCTGAATGCAGAGCTGGAGACATTCCCTGTCTGGACACAAGTTGGTACAACTTTGGTCCCACTTTCCAAAAGGTGGTTTGGATGCAACCTCTCTCATGCAGATTCTCTTTAGGTACACAACAGGCATCCTTTGTGATGGTGGCCAGTCTGTGACACCCCTGTTGAAGGGGGAGGAAATCTCTGGGTAAGACAGAACCAGTGAAGAGGACTGCCTGTATTTTAAAGTGGTAGAATGAGTTGATCAAAACACCAGAAAGATCTGCTGCATCTCTTTCTCCAGCCTGCCTTGGAAAGGGTTCAACATCCCAGATGTGAAGTATTGGACTTCTGTCATTCACAGAACTTAATTTTTCAAGTATCCCAGGTTCAGTGCTGTTTCCCCAAAGGGTAACACTAGCTAGAGTAAAGCCTTGCATTCCCTGCAGAGACAGAATTTAGTACCCTGGACCTATACACAAGAAGCTTAAAGAAATGGATGAGCTTTGTTGACTTTCTTTGCTTTTTCCTTGCTTTGTTTCATTTAGTTTTAGGAATGTTTTCTTGAAGAGTTGTTTTGTTTTGCTGTGGCTTATATGCTGCCCTATGAACCCTGGTCTGAACCTCTGTAAGCATGCTGGATATCAAAGAAATATGCCCAAATATATTTAATTTAAAACATATAGAAAATTCAGCCTTTCCATAAAAAAAACCCAACCCGTTTACACAGATATGAGAATAATCGTTCCAGTGGGCATTTGAATTCCTTGGCACCAGCACCAGTACTTTAGAGTATCTACTATGCACTGAGGATGCTCTTCCTCAGTTCCTCAAATAGAAGAATGTTAAACCTAGCTCTGGTGAGTGGTTAAGGATCATGAATAGTTTTTCCCTGCAGCACCCTTCTCTTTGCAGTTTCAGTTCTAGCTTCAGAGGCAGAAGGAGGCATAGAAAGAATGACTGAAACCCCCTTCAGTTATAAGAGGCTACGTGGGATGGCAGAAACAAACAGACCTTTGATGAGCATGGCATCAGAACTCATAGGAGATGAAGTGCACAGTGCATCCTAAAGAGCCACTGGAATAGTAGATCTCCTTCCTTGCCCCTTCCCCTTCCCCTTCCCCTTCCTCTTCCCCACACAAAAAGCACAGGAATATTGATGTGTGGCTCAGTAAGGAGTTGAGCATGGACCTTTCACACTTTGCATAATCTGATAGAACAGAGAGTGAAAGATTAAAATCTCCCCCAAGCAAGGAATGCCCTTAGGAAGGAAGGAATGCAGGGCTGACAGCTATCAGCTGTCATAAATCCCCACTTCCTTAACTATTGAACCCTGATATTCTCCAACTTTTCTCTCATACAGCCTTCAGCCCTAATCTTGCCTCCTGCACCCCAGGTTGCCACAAGTCCTCTTCAAGTGCATTTTATCTTGTTCACTCTACTGCAAGTCCTCCTCTTTTCAACTTGCTCAAGAGCAGTCATGGGCATCACTGGTTTTCATTCATCCTCTGATTTTTTGCTGGATATAGGTTATTCTGCTATTGTAACTAATGCCTTCTTTTTTCCCAACACCCAAACACCCAAACAGAAGGTGGGCAGGTAGTAACAGTAAGCACTGAGTGAATGCAAGCAGACTACAGCTTGTTGCTTACTCAGTTTTTACAGATGCAAGGTAAGACTCACAGCTCAATCCACAGCAGGACCTAGTGTTTCTGTAACACCATTTTCCATTTTGTTCCCCAGTGAAGCTGTAGGACCAAGGTACATTAGTAGTGGATGACCTCACATTTTTTCAGGGTAGTCAGTGTGACTCTGCTTTCACTCACCTTAGCCTGAGAGGAAGTTGAGAGGTGATTTGATGTAACTGATTTGATTTCAGTATTATTTTTCTTTAAATGCCTGAAGAACACATCTCACAACTCCTTGAGTTTACACTGGAATTCACAGTGATCAGAGATAGATGTTAAAACTGTGAGAAAAACAGAAATAATTTCCTAACCTTGGAGTATTGCTGTAATATCCCTACTTAATGTTCTTCATTGTCTTCTTTGTAGTATGGAAAATGTCTTGTAGAGCAAAGCACCAAGCATGTAATGAAGAGTTCATTTGAAATATTTATTTTCAATATCCAGGGTATCACTGGTGGTCAGCTGTCTAATGCAGAAGAAACTAAGAAAAGCCTTTTCATTATTTTCAGCTAAAGTGGTGACATAAAACATTATGAATGCAATACAAAGAAAGAGAGGGGAATGCAAGCTTATACAGCACTGCAGGTCTACATTTTCCCCAGCACTTCAGGTAAGAAAAGTACATTTCCAACTCTGGGGTTCACTTTTGTAGGAGGTTGCTGCAGCAACCTCACTCATGCATCTGGCTGAATTTGGAGGTTACAGTAACCTTCCTTTCTCCATTGATACAAGATATGCTAGAATCATTCTAGAGACCCATTTAAAGCAAAGGAATTCCTTAAATTAAACAGGTGTTGAAGATAAATCATTTTACTTGACAATTTATATCTTTGTAGCCCTGACTGGAAAAGCTGTATCCAACTGAAAACTAATAAAATTTTACATTCTTTTTATTATACTTTTTCATTGATCACTGTCTTATAGGATTATTAGTTAATAAATCTGAAAGTTTCCCTATTAAAAGAGGATGCTGTGGAAAAACATTTCTGTTATCTTAGACAGTGGAAATTTCAATTGAAACTCTGTTCCTTTCTTTAAAGTTGCCATCTCTTCATTCCATCTCTGATCAGCCTCAAGAGCCCACCTCCTTGGCCTGCTCAGAGCTGCTGCCAATGCTTTAATTTTCTCTCACTACTGTAAACACAAACACAGAGTAGAAGGTTGCAATTTCCTTTGAGGTAAAAGTTGCACCCCAGCTTTTTAGCGAAAGAAGCTTGCTGCCTGTAAGACTGTGGTCTCACCCTGTGGGGGTGTTGAGGGTCTCCAGTACTGAAGGGCCAGTGTGCTACTGAACAACCCAGTGTCTCACCCAGCATGGGAGGAGTCCAGGCACTGACTGGGAAGACAGGGAAAAACAAGATGAGCCCTGACAGGGAAGTTGGATAGGACCATCACCGATCCCCGTCCGCCTCTGCGTCACACAAGTGGTGTGAGGGAGCACAGCCTGAAGCACGGAAAGTTGGCACAAGCAGACAAGCTGTGTCCTGTCCCAGGGAACAGCATGATGAAGCCCCCACCAGGATCCAGTGCCTAAATGTCAGCCAGGCATTTGCATCTTTCAGAGAGCTGCAGACTACTCACAAGATTTCTTTCCACAGTGCTGCTGAAGAAGCCAATGCTTTTCCAGCTAGACAAGGGGCATGACCCTACATGAGATCCCACCCAACATTTTTTGATTTGGCCTGTGTCAAGAGCCTGGCCACTGTGTTGTGCAGTAAAGCAGCAAAGGCTTTGATCTAGTGCTTGCATGGGAAAGAATTTGGAGGCATTGAACTCTTTGTACAAATGAAGTTTTCTTGGACCAGCCTGAAGGTTTGCTGGGCATAGCTCCTTCCCAGGGGGTTTTCTCTGATGTGAACCAGAACCATCCCAGCTCTAGTTCTAATAACCTAGCATATTTCACTTCCTTTTTCACTTTGACTTTTAACACAATCACCTTTCTAGGTCCCAAAGTAGCAGTTGTATCCTTGCTCAGTAATCCATGGGACATTTTCAATAGATGAGGTGTCCTTGAGGAAGAGCAGACCATCCTATTGCCCTCTGGGGTATGTATAATCCAGAAAAGCTTTAAATACCAGCTCTGAAAGTCATTTGCTGGGCTGGCTTTGGAGATGCTGAAACCATCTCACAGATACCTTAACTACTGCTAAAATTCTGACTCGTTTTCAGTGTCCTAGGAAAAAACTACTTTTCATCCAAGATAATACTGAAGAAATACATAAAAGAGATTTAAGTAAATGGGGTAAACATAGTCTTGAAACTACAAACTTCATGAAATTTGCATTGTGTTTCCAGGTGTCATATAAAAATATATAACTCAAGAAATGGAGTTAAGACTCTGTGGCTGAATTTGAAACTTTAATTTGCATTTTTAAGTTAACTTTAATATTTTTAAAGATTAAAGGCTACTTTCATTTTATCCTTTCTGTCTTTTAAAGGGGTTGATGGACCTCCAGGGATTCTTGTAAAAGTACAGAGAGTATCAAAATTACTAAATTAAGTAAAATTCCACTACAGTGAAGCAGGAGACTTACTCCATTCCAGCTTTTGAAATAAGTAAGGATGCTTCTGGTGAGACACAGGATAAAATTTTTCTAAAGATCTTTAACTTGCATTTGGAACTGAACTATGATTGGAGAAGGAATTAAATAATTGATCAACACATTTTCCTGTACCAATGGTAGTCTGAAACTTTGAGATGTCTGCGCAAACGTTTAATTTCACAATAAGAATATTCATATATTAATATCACAATAAGAATTTCAGAGGGGTTGAGGCAGATGAGGAAAGAAGTGTGTTTGGATCTTAGGTTTTCACATTATTCAGATGAAAGAAGAACATGAACTATTTCTCTGTATTGTATAAAATATATTTCTTTTACTACGTGACATCCTAAGATGCTTAGAAGGTGTGTGAAGGGAGTATAGATAGTGAGGAGAGGTCAGGAAAGGCATCTAGAGGGATGAAAGCTGTCAAATGAACAAACTGCATGTGTTTTCCTCTGTGCAGTAAGTGCATATGCTAAGAAATCATGAAAAGAAAGAAAATCTTCCTCTTTGCTTCTCATATTTGGCTCCAAAGCCAGATTCAAATGTCGGCCAAAGAAAGTACATAAATTCTGGGGCCTGTTCAATGGGAGGTAGTGATCCTTTTCAAAATCATAACTTCATAACAGGAATCCATCACTCTTGGAATGTACTCTTTTTGGTGACAAACATTCTTTCCAGCTCTTTTGTAAAGAAAGACAACTCGAAGAGAGAGACTTCAGCCACGCTGCGCTCGCATACATGGAGCCATACCAGAAGTGGAACTCACAACAGCTTCATGGCTAAAGGGTAACATACTAGCCAAGGTTACCTTGATTTGGGTTATTGCTTGGCTGGAGCATCCTGATAGATTTGCATAAGTAAATTTAAAATATTGTGTTATATTTATTTTGGAATTCCATGTTGAATAAAATCATTTTCTCTCAAAGGAGTGCATTTTGGGAACTATTGTTTTAATCAGATAAGGTTTCTCTTGGCTAAGCAAATGTAACACAATAAGCATGGTAACAATGGCTATCACTACCTATCCTGGTTAGCACCATTGCCACTGTATTTATTTAATTGTTCTTGCTACTTTATGGACTTTTCAGGCATGCTAGCAGCGAGAAAAATCACCACCCTGCTGCCAGGGTCAACATTCTTCATGAAAACTTGCTCGGCTTCTGTGAGTTAGTACTTGGCACACATTTAAGACTGTTTTTTCCCTGTCTTTACCCTCATGTTTCAACATTCCCGTTGCAAAATTTTTCTAGGAAAACCCATTTGCATGGGGTATCACTTATCTCAGAAAGTAACCTGAAATTGAAGTTTTAAAGAGGTGTGTGAAATGCAGGTTAATCAACTGTGAAGATGGACCCAAGAGTTAGCTATGGAGAAAGGTATGAAGAATTCACAAAGCTTCCCAGCCGGCTCACACATGTTCACAAAATATAAATCCTTTTGTAATTTTGGAATGTTTCACTTCATAAAATAAATGGATTAGAGACTGGATTAAAAAAATGCAATGCTGAGGTGTGAAGTGACTGCCTGTGTGCTGATGGCTATTTGCTGGAAAGTCCATGGGGATCACCAGACTGCCATTCTTCACACCTGCCTGCCCCTGAACGGCCTCCTGTGGACTTGGTGCCATGCTAAACTGCCAAGAGTGCTTGAGAAAAGAGATCTATTAATGGTCCAGCCTCAGATGAGGCTTCCTGGACCTAGGGCACACCCCAAGAGTGTGGCTGGAGCTTCCCAGTATTGGTGCATACAATTACTGAAGTCTAACTGCAGGGAGGGCAAGATGTTCCCTGGAGAAAAATCATCATCAGACTTTACATTCAGTGGAGCTAAAATTATTATCTAAATACAGCTAAGAATTAGCTCCCCTATTGTTTTAATTCCATGATGGTACATATATTCATAGCTGTGGTATGTACAGTGCTAGAGATAGACATATATGGTACATTATAGTTCTTTATGCTCACAAAATTTGGATGAGTAGCCAACCTAAATACAGCCATGGTAGTTTGGCAGATAATCATCTAATCTGTCTTAAAATACAATTTTGGTATTGAAACTACTTCATTAAAGTGGCATCTTCTGACTCAATGAGCTCATTTTCTGTGGGTGCTTGGTGGCTTAGCTACTTACTTTAATGACTGGAGTTCATTTTTGCCAATCATGCTATTGACAGTTCTTCCTGCACTCTGAAGAAGAAATAGGTCTGTAGAAGTAGCCTTTTGGGAAGATCTCTGCAACCAGCTCAGTAATTTTTAGGTAAATTCACAAGTGATTGGAAACCCCTTCACACACCTCATTATCTCTGCAGGTTCAGCTTCCTAATGCAAAAAGTAAAACTGTTATTTCTTACACATGGACCATACATAAGAAAAAAGCCAAATCAGAACAAAAAATGTTGTAATAAATTATTCACACAAGTAAATGACTTAACATTCTTGCTCTCTTCAATGGCATTTTCATTTGAGAAGCTACTCCTTGGCAGGAATGAAGTGATCACAGCCTGTCCTCTGGCTAAAACACCTACAGAACTGCTTTGTCCTCTGCTGAGCACCATGAACAACATTTTAAACAGTGCTCAAAGGAGTGGAGAATGCTGCTCCACAACTCACAGGTGTGCTTGCCGCAAATGACAGTGGTAAGCAATTTCAGAGTAAAGCTGAGCTTCAAACACAATGAGCAGTCACCTCACACCTGCAGAACAGCACACATTGGTTCAATAATCAGAAAAGACAAAGAAAATAACCTTTCTTCTATTAAAGCACAGAACACTTTCCAGAACATCTCCATGAGTTGCCACCCCTGAACTGTTCCCTGACCTCACAGTATGCACTGTGTTCCCCTTTTTATTTTACATTGTCAAAACAATTTCAAAGCAATTTCAATGGAGCAATAACATTTGACCAAATGCAACAGTGGATGAAGTCTGCTCTTTACATTTTCTGTAAGAAATCACTGAAGACATTGTAAACACATTTTAGGGCAAAATGATACACAGAAATATAAACAATAAAAGAACAAACCTAAAATATATGGAAATATTTTATTATAGGGGATAGGGATAGATGCTAATTAGATAAAATGAAGAAAGCAGACAGAAAAGTGGGCCAGTAATGATGCTAACAGTGCAACTGAATGTATAATCCAGGTGATAGCATGCCAGAAATGGACCAAGAAAACAGATACATGCCTAGAAATGCAAGCATCAGTGTTGTGCAACCATGTTTGTTGGGTTCCCATGGAGACTTGTGTTTCTCCTGTTAAGAGCCACTTCTCACTCCTCTCCTGCAGGCATTAAAAACACCTATTACAGACAGGCATACAAACACTCAATCAAACACCTTTGGTAATAACTCAAGCATATTAACATGCCAGTGATAGCTGCCTTCAGTAGCATGCTTTTGTTTCAATAATAAGTCCCTGTGGGAGAGGTAGGCATCCTCAGAGTTTGGACATTTAAATTCTGAGTCCTCTGGATGTTTTATTCACAGATGAGTGCAATAAATAGAGAACTATTTCTGTTTCAGTAGGTTTTGGTCAGGCTCCTGACACGCTGCAATACTGCATGAACAATAATTCTAAATAAAAATCATGAACACTTATTCTAACTAAAACTTTACTCCTTTAAAACCTATTTTCAGTCCTCTAGCCCATGAAATGTAAAGGAGCTTTTTGGACATGAATCTCCTACAAAACCTAAGGGATTTTTGCTGATCATAGTAAAAACCCTCAAGAATATGTATGCAGAGAGGATGGGATGCTGTGCTCTAGAGGAGTACTGCAGAAGGCAGCAGTTTAATTAAGGCTCTTTTCCAGATGCTTTCATTCTGCTCTGGTGATTGGTCTACCTTGTCTGTATGTTCCCATTTTGAAGATCAGTTTATATAGTTGCTTTCTTCTTGTTCCCTGTTACTGTTCACAACATTTTTCACTAGCTTCGAGTCAACTTTCTTTCCTCCTTGTCATTAATTGAATAAACAGACTTCTTTAAGGTTCTATCTCTCTATCCAAACTTGTTACAAAATGTGATTTGAGAGATAGATTAATTAGTACCTTCTGCAACAACAGAAATAGCAGCATCGGGCAAAGCTGCCCTGATGAAAACAGAGATTTTTGACTCAGGTTCTTTTAACTGCTATTTCACTGTCTGAGCAAAAGTTTGATTGTCTCTTTTGGTAGATACCAGAAATGAATAAAAGTAAGAAAAAATTGCCTCTATTCCAGGACTATAAAAATTGACAGAAGATTTATCTATGAGCAGCTTTTTTTTGTAGGTAAAATTCACACAGATGAGCTCTTAACTTAAATTCACAGGGTCTGCTTATTGCTTTAACAACTTACATTAGTTATTATTGGTGCCAGGTACCTAGAGAGAAAATGGAACTTTCCCCTCATGATTGTTTTAGAGGCAGAATAACAGACTAGGAACAAACCACTCCAGCTCTGCTGCCACAGACGTTCTGGGTTTTTGGAGGAATAACTTTGGAGCAGTTAACATAGTCATCCACAGTGGAAAAAGAAACATACTCATAAACCCAAAAAACCAGGGCAGCTCTCCTAGTCTCAACGGGTGGTAGCAGGAGGTGGTTCTAAAAGGAAGTAAAATGCTTTGGTTTATTGCAAGAGTCCTTTTAATTTAGTGCTAAACTGGGATGGAGATGTATACCTAACTGAGGCTGCAGGGATCTACATTTAGGACAATCTTTGATGAAAGGAAACCAAATCCCAAGCTCAGTGAAGTCAATGGCAACATTCCCACTGACTTCAATGGGAACAGGAGGTAGCCCAAAGTCATTAGAGAATTACTAAGAGGCTAAATTTATTTAAATGCAGATATTACAAACTTCTATTTCAGATGGTTTTTCATAGAAGAGATTCTGGTAATAGTAAGAGCTGACTTTGATATTTCCATTCTAGCAAAAGTATTAGACAGCTACTCTACTTAGCTCAAAATGTGCTTAAGTCATTAAAAAGACCAGGACACCACACCCAGTTTATAAAGCACAGATTCTTAATGAAGCCACTCTTTAAAGAGCTCAGAATGGTTTTCACAGAGAGGAACTAGTTGCTAGAAAGCACAGGGGTGAATTTAGAGAGGTTTTTCTTGCAAAATATATATTTAAAGATCAGAAGACAGTAGTTTGTTGTTGCTGTTTTCACACAACTCAGTGTGTTGCTGTTGCTGCTGGCTTTGCAAGTTGCATGAAACAATGGGGAAATATTCAAGACTTCTAATTAATAGACTATTGTTAAGATTAAAAGCAGCAAAAGTTCAGTGTTCTGTGTCCCTGAAAGGATGGACAGCTTAGTACATCACTCTTTCCATAGGTGTAAAAGGCACAGTGGGTGCCTAGAGAGCCCATTTTTAGTTTGACACGTAACCCTGCTGGTGGTGAACCACCATCAATGATGACTGATAAATAGTCCATAAATAGTTCAATAGATAGTAACACTCTTGGAAAAGTAGGACTGCTTCCTGAAAAAGATGTCACAAGGACGTCTATGCAACCCTCAGAAACAACTCCTTTCTGGGTTTTTGTTTAGCTTTTCAATTTTTCGTCTATTTCCCCAGCCAAAGTATAGATTAAAGCAATTTCAGGACTGCAATTTGAGGGATGCCATAACACTAAATTACACCCACTTAAATAATTACGTCTCTTTAGCTACAAATGATAAAATAAACGTATCATGTTTAGTGTGCGTACTTAGCATGAAGTCATGTAGCAGTTTACATGCAGAGCCTTTCCCAAAGCAGCAGAGGGAAAAAAGTCCTTCTGGAAATCTTTACTATTACACTAACATATTTGATTGTGGGAAACAATAACTCAAATGAGCCAAAGGTTATGGTAGTAAAATAAATGTAGTCAAATGGGAATAAAAGCTGCATCTAGAAGGACAAATTTCAATCTGCATACTTTATTCTCATTCTTAACATCAATTAATTGTTAAGAGGAACATGGCACTTAAATGATTGTCTTGTTCTGTTAGCTCAATGAATTTCTCTTTTTCTCAGAACTTATACAGCTAATGAAACCTTGTTTTTAGTATCCTTATTCAAGTGGGCTACAACAAAACAGAAAATGTGAGATAAGGGGGAAGTGGACACTGTAGAAGGGGGTAAGAAAGGGTACAATTCTGCAGCCAAAAAAAGATTACTCTACAACATGCAGTGAGGACTTCCTCACACTTTATTTCTTGGCCCAATGATGAGAAAGAATATTTTTACTCTTATAAGAACTAGCCAAAACACCATCAGAAGTCCCACCTGTTGCTGTTTTAATTCACAGCACAGAATATATTTGTTCCTGGCTCTCCTGTGTGTCCAGTCCAACTACTACCTGTAGTTGTATTTATCCCTGAAGCCAGAGCCTTTTTGTCCAGCTTGCTGTCACTCACACTTTGGGAACTGCCTGCCCAGAAGGTGGCTATGCACATCATCACAAATAATGCTCTTGCTCCTCCCTGGCTGCTGCACCCCTGTGTGCTTTGTAAAACATATTTGAAGATACATCAGAAAACAAAGGGAAAAGAACACTGGACGAGTATTGATTGTTTGACCCTTGGGAACAGTTCACTCCCTTGGCATATTGCAGTGCCAGGGATATATCACAGTTTAAATGTGGCTGTGAATTTGGATCTGGAACCCAATTGGGCCAAAATCTAGTTTACCTAAGGGTTCGTGTTGGGTCGTTTTAGCGATAGACTTTTTTGCTGAAATTTAGAAGGAAAACTTGAGTCGGTTTCCTCAAAACTGCCTTTGGCTTTGACAGTGCTAGTCTGGAGCAGCATCCTGATTTAGGATAACTGGCTGAAGGTAACTGGCTGAAACCTATGCCAATCCACAGGGCCCATTATGCCAGATTTTCTTCAAGCATATCTCCAGGATCAGGCCCTGCACAAAACCAGCTGGAGCAACAGGCTTCTGTCTTTTCTCCTATGCTTAGATCAGCAAGGGTTTGAGAAAAACAGCTCTGTTCCTTGCCTGGAGGGGAATGACAAGTCAAAGCAGACGTGAGAAAACTGAAATTTGGGGGCACTAAGGGTAGCTTCAGTTTACATGTTGCTTAAATGCATGCTGGTTAATTATCATCGGGAGAGTGAGAGAGGGATCAGGCATGGCCATGTGGCTCCGTGGTTACACACTGCCCCAGGAGGCAGGGGTGCAGTGCCACAGCAAGCAGGGCATGGCTATTAACAGCAGCTGTGGAGCTGACAGGACTATCAGACACCATCAGCAGCTGACAGGGTACTGGGGAATATATTTCATCCTGGGAGTAACCACATGTCCATGTTTCCCAAACCGAGTGAAAAAACAATAAGAACAACAACAAAAAAAGACTAAATATTTCCCTTTGTCCCCCTTCCACAAGGTTTTAAACTCTTGGATTTGAAAAAGAAAAGATAAAGCAATTTGTTCTGAAGAAAAATGAAAACAGCTTTTGAAAAAGTCAGCCCAGCTCTGCTTAATGTCCTGGAGACTAAGGTTCTCTGCAAGAATAGAAGGGACTGATCAGGAGAAGAGGGGACACATCTACCAAACCAAGCAGACTGCAGGTGAACATGCCTAAAATTGCCACTGGCATGCCTTCCCAGGAAAATGGTGGGATGCCCAAACCATGGGTACAGAGGGGAGGGATGCTGACAGCACAAAAGCCTTTGTGGTACATGAGCAAGGTGAGCAAGGTGGCATCCTGGTCAAATACCTCCCCTGAGGATCATAGCAGAGCTTGGGCAGCAGAGGAGCCCAGGAACTGGCAGCCAGCAAGGTTTTAGGCAAAGGTGATGCTGGTTTCAAGGAGGCTGGTCTTTGCAGCACTGATGTCCTGCAACCAATTAAAACATCATCTAAAAGCATGGTCTTAGAGAAAATGTCACAAATGCCTAAAGTGTAGTTAACATAGGATTTTAGAGAAGCTAGTGTTGTAGTTATAAAAATCTATATTTTCCACATAATTCAGTGTATTTTATCTGTTATCTTCGGTGAACTTCACAGAGTCCTTCTGTGATTAACAACATCTCCAGATACAGGGAAATTATTACTATATTTTGAGACTGGTGAACAAGAGAAATATTCAACTGCATAAATCTTTTTTATGCAGTTCATCACCAGCAAAGGGATATAGTGAACCCTTATTTTAACAACAGCCTGACTCTGTTTCTACAGGTAGTATCCCTCAATAATCATCATCAGTTACATTTTTAGATTCATTACTTCAGTCAGCTTAATACCATTATATTTACTGTAAAAAAAGTATCTTGGACAGTATCTAGACACCCTCCAGACCTCACACAGGTTTTTTTTCTGCTGTGAGTCAGGGATATAGATTCTAGAAATAGATGCTAGATGTAGATCCTATAGGCATGGACACAACTGAAAACAGAAGCCAGAGGAAAGATATCCCAGCATCAGAAAGCCCACTGCATGTGTTTCAAATCTTATCTTTCTTATGAAGGCAGTCTACTGTCCCTCATACACACATTAATTTGGTCTAAAAGCCTGCAATCTTGTCAGGATTGCCTGACTTCCAGCATAATAACTCTCACAGGCTGCTGCTGGGAAGTCCAGCATTAGCACACTGCAATGGAGAGTTTGCACAGTTATTACTGTGTGCAAAAGAAAAGGGAGAGCCAATGTGATCAAAGTGCCTTTCCCCATGACACGTTTGCCTGACCTGGCACACCTCCTTTAGCAGAGGCTGTGTCACTTATGAGGTCAGTCATGGAATTGTACAGCACACAGGGAAGTCTCCCCTGGAGCATATTTTCCTTTCAGTTTCTAGACACAGGTTACAATGCCCTTAACATACCTTTCATAGAGACATATGCAGAACACCTGGAGGTGATAGGTAATACATAGCTGGGATAACTCCTCCTATACCATGCCTCTCTTCTTCATTCTGTTTGAATCAAAGATGGGTATATAGGGCTGGAGCTCAGCAGACACATTTTGCTGTGATCTGATTTTAAAATTTCCTCTGAGCTGCTCAGATACTAGCTGCTGTTCATATCACAGTTCATAGTCCATTAGTAGGAGTAACTGTGGAGTTTTCTGGTCCTTTCCCATTCACCTCTGAGATTTACAGTGTGTGAGGCTGGGCTCAGATTTTTTCTGAGATTTTTTCTTAGATTTTTTTAGAGAGTTCTCTCTGGCAGCTTATTCTGGTTCTTCAAAGGGATGAAGGATGTCCCAGACCATTTTGAATCATATCATACTGCTCTAAAATTTGATGGTCCTATCGCCATGGATCCCATGAGGACACGCTGCATAGCATCCATGCAAGTCTCATTATGCTTGAAATATGGCCACATTTGTCTTCTTCTTCTTGGTTTCCCATAGATAAGAGCATGTATTCTGAGCATAACACCTTAGACTTCCTAAGAGACTTTTAAAGGAAGATGAAATCTAAATTTACAGTTAAACAACAGACATTCTGTGACACATACTCCATTCTTCCTTCATGTATTCACAAAGATGCTTAAACAACTGTATATAGGAGGATCTAACAAAATGTACCTTGAAAAGTCATTAAAACTGCTCAGAGGAATTCTAAGTAGGCAGAAAATTGAAGCAGATTTGAGAAACCACTTGTTGAAGCGGTTTTTTACAACTCAACTTGAAATGTAGTATAGGGCTTTGCTTTATATATTTATTTGTGAGGGCTTGGTGCATGCAGCCTGTGCCTGTTCTCACCTGTCCATTCACTGAATCCCTACTGCTTGGTATTAAGAACCACAACATCTTATGCTTACAAACATTGCAAGTCTTCAGACAGCTTCCTTCCAAATTCCCTGAAGCCTCATCTAAAATGGATCAGTTGCAATCCCTTACACAAGCTCAGTATTTATTGGCTTTTTTCTGTTCTTTGCAATCTACATCCAAAATCACACCAGCCAGCACATCTAGGAGGGTAAAGAAAAGGTCCAGTTCCTGTGCATGGATTGTTATACAACCCAAACTGTTCTCTGTTTTGTGAAGGTCCTAATTTAAAAATTAGGAGTGAATAAGAGAAGTAAAAACACAAAGAAACTACAGGATGTGATTCATAAAAATCCCACATCTCCTCTATATGCTCATGCAGTCTTCTTTGAAAAAATAAATAAAAGGTTTTGTTGTTTAGTGATGTTCCAGTAAGTAACACACATGCCAGAGAACAAGCAAGCTCAAAACAATGAGCTAAAATTAGAAGAGGCAGATTCAGCATCTGAAGTCACAAATACACACACACAAACTTTATAATGTGAAGGCATCTGGAAGAAATATAGTCACATGGACAGTCTGGGTGCTGGCATAAGGACTGTAGCTCTGAAGATTTTTCCGTCAGCTACAAGCTCTTTGTGGATCCTCAAACAACACTTTTAGACCTATCTGTGAAAAGAGGCAATGACTGGTCTGCTTCTGTGGCTGTTGTGAGTATGAAACCCTGGGTGTTTACAAGGATCTCGGATTTTTGTGTTGAGTGCCACTGAAATAAAATTGTTTCTTCAAACCACTCAGCTGTAAAAAGTGCTCAAAAGTAATTCACTTTGAGCCATTTTGCTATTCAGAGTAGGTCTACTTCTGACTGAAATGGAAGACAAAGAGATATGGTGCACACTAGTACTGACCATTTGTCAGCACTTCAGTATCAATAGAAATTTTTTCTCACATATTTTTTCTCCTAACTTAAAAAAAAAAGCTTCTGCACAGCAGATGCTTGCTAGCCGTGATTAATCCTCAGCAGACCTTACCAGCTCAATCAACAAACCACTTACATTCCTGTAGAAATCATAGAAGATATGTTCAGCAGCAGCAAGAAGCAGCAAGTTCTACTAAGAGCCTGCAACCAGGACTGCTCTTCCATGATGGGCCATCAAGCAGTAACCAGAGAAAGAGTTACTTACACCTACAGTGGAGAAAAGGACAGCAACCATGGCTATGGACAAATCTTGTTACTACAAGGAGGATTCAGGGGGAGCTGTCTGATGCCACTCTAGATTTACACTCCTGGTTCAGATACAGGCTCTAAAGGAGATAACATGAGCTACTGTAGGTCAATGAAGGTGGAAAGATTTCATTGCAAGACAACGCTACACTGTGACGATGCTTCTCATGAAAAAATTTGTTGGACATTTCTAAGGAGAACTGGAGTACACATCTTCATTTTTTAAGTTTTTCAGCACTTCTTTTTTTTACAGATATTGCTGCAGCTGTTAAATTGTGTACTTAACTTCCGGTATGAGCCCAAACACCCACTCCAGGCAGTGGCTCAAAAGGAGCCAGGACTGGTTCCTGCTGGCTCAAGTGGCAGAGACAGAACTGCTACACATCAGATGTAGTGACAGACAGTACACATTTACATTTCAGCTGACACAATATATAGTTCTATAACACAATTTTGAAGGGAGAAAGAGAGGCAGCTGAGAATTAGAGAAATCAAGTGCAGGATTATTTATGGGTTTGTTTTCTAAGAATCAGTTGCTATTTTCCCTGCCATATTCAGTAGGTAGAACAAAGAATTGTCAAATTTATCCCTGCTTGTAGGTCAAATATAACAAGACCAGATTAATTATAGACTAGACTCTAGATTATCTACAGATGTTCCAATAAGGTTTTCAAGACTAGATTACCTAAAAAACAGAGAAAAATATTAGACTTTCAGTGGTTGTGTTGCTTAACAAAGCCAAAGTTGAAGAGCAGAATTTAGACAATGAATAGAAATTTGAGAAGAAATTATTACAAATTATGGCAATTATCCTCCTAGTCTTTGTTCCTGTGTAGAGTCTGGCAGAATTGCATGCAGTTAGGCTGGGCCTCTGTCACAGCTAGTGTAGATACTCTGAATATGGAAAACAAACCTGTACTGCCTTGGGGCAACATAAATATTTTTAATGTATGCTTTTATCCTGATTGGTTGATTGGTATTTTGTTTTGATAACAACTAATAATTTCATCACAGAATAATCTTTAATTAAATTAGATGGGTAAAGAATGATTCATTCAAATGCTATAACCATCTGAATGGTGTAAAATTATGTTGTTTGTACATAAAATATACCACAGGAGAGATAATTCAGGATCTTACCAGGAATGTTCTATTCAGTTATTAACAATCTATGAAGACATTCCTGCGACAGCCATTAACAGGCTGGGTAGTTTTCAGTGATATGTGGACAGAAAAGTTCAGCCAGAAGCAGCATACAAGCTAAGAATATAAACTTTGCACAAAATCCTGGATCCATGCCTTTATTCAGCTTCTAGTAAAGTACAGAATTTCATTTGGGGTTTCTGTTGAACCTGTTCCCTTTTACAGGCAACCCCAGCAAAGGAATTATGAACAAGAATTTTGAAACCCTACTTTACAGGTCTCCAGGAGGCCTGTATGAATAAAGTCCTGTACCTGCACACCCTGACGGCAAAGGTAAAAACTAAACCTTTCTCTTTAAAAAGAAACAAATAAACAAAAGTATTTCTAGCACACTGAAACCAAACTCCATAATTTTAATATCCTTCTCCTTTTATTTTTCAAGGAAAAGAGAAGGAAATGAGGGAGAAGAACAGTGGCTCAGCACATATTCATTCAGATTTATCTCACTATTTACCCCTTCTTATAAAGAGCCATCCAACTCTTGCTACTCCTTTTAAAGCTGCCAATGGAAAGAAAGATTTTTCCTGGGGAGGAGAATCTCCAGGGGAAGCAGTGAAAAAACATGAGAGTAGGAATCTGAAAGAATTCACTCCCACTACAATACAGGAGATTCCTAGAAGCATTTTTAGTATGAAGGTTTCAAAAAAAACCCACTCCACTTCTCAAAGGCAAGGTCAGTTCTGGCAGGTTGATTTTAAAGCAGCAATGGTGTCTAGCTGGAATCTCTCACAAGGTTGGAATGTTAGAAGTAGACCCAGGAGAGAGGTTTTAATGTACAAAATGCAGGTGAGGCAGCCAGAAAGACATAATGAATGCAATTTATCCCAGGGCTCTGCAATTTATCACAATGGAATCACAGGAAACAAGCAAAACAGAGAAGTAGATAGATAGACTGGATAGACTGAGATTCTCTGTGCATGGAACTTCCTTGAAATATGCCAAGGAGATTACATGTTACATGTTCAGATTTTCAAACAGTATTTTATTGATGGAATAGAGCTGTGTGTTTGTAGGTTTGGGGTCCTTTTGCCCAGAAAAGGAAAAGATGTGTTATTCTGAAGAATGAAAAAAAGCTAAAATTATAGGATGCTGGTTTTTTTCACTTTGGTTTTAATCCCCTTCTGGAGCAGCACTGGACACGTGCCAGGAGGTAGGGGTTTCCATGTGCAAACAAAGAGCCTGTACTTCCCAGCTACCCTCCTCTCTGCTCAGTTTTCAAGTTCAGGTGCACGAAGGTCCACACACAGAAGCAACTTCAATCTGTGAGCTGCTTTTGACAACGTGCAAGTGATCAAAATGTGCTCACAGCAAACACACTCCTTCCTCACTCCCCTGCTTTTGTGGGTGCCTTTCCCAACACAGGTCTGTTCTGTCAAGGTAACAGCTCTGAGTTTTACAGCAGCAGTGCTGGAGCAATACCGCGACCCAGAGCGTTGCTGCAGAGTGCTGGGTATTCCCCACCGCCCACAAAGCAGGGGCCTTGCAGCTTTCCAAACAGTGCATGTACTATTTAAATTGCTTCACTGGGAGGAGAATTATGTGTTCTGCAACGCCTCAGGACAATGAGCCAAAGGAACTATAGAATATGAGCTTGGTGTTAGAGCTGGAGCTTTGCAATGCTGTGCTTTGTGTGTGTTTTAGCCTGCTATGTAACATTACTTTTACATTAACATTTGTGGTTCCTTTTTTATGCACTCCAGCTTCACCATGCTTCCCCCTTTATATTTTAACAGTCAGAATCCTACGATCCAACCAGGGTGGCATGTTCAAAGCTCCACTTCTTTTTCCACACTGATTAAAAAATAAAACAGGCAAAAAAAAACTCCTCAGAGTATTGAACTAGCTTACTTCAAATAGCTTTTATTAACACTAGGACAAGACTATAGCCAAAGAATTATACAAAACACAAAACAAAAGGGATTTTAACAACTTGGTTGAAGACTATTTCACGCCAATCCAATGCTCATATATCTATAATCAACAAAGTTCTGGAGCACAATATTACTCAACATTACTCATTGGATACTTGCAGATACAAAAATGTATCAGGAATAATAACAATGGTTCCTTTTACTCTTATGGAAATATCACTATTGACCTTTGAAAATGTTTCCCTTTGGGTCAGTCCCACTGATGCTTTATCCCTTAGAATCTGCTCTGCCTGGAAAGACAAATTACAGATAAACTTTCAGAACTCTGAGCAAAAGGACTGGTTTTTATCATGGAAACAGATAGCAACATCAATTTCCTACAAAAAAAAAAAAAAAAAAAAAAAAAAAAAAAAAAAAAAAAAAAAAAAAAAAAATAGACATTTCAGCTGTGTATCCCTAGACCAAAAAGTCAGTCTTGTAAAAACCCATGGCAGTAAGCTTGCTTTGAAAGCCTTAGTTATGACTTCACCAGGTATTGCTTTATGCTTTCCTACTGCATCCTAACTTGGAATATTAAGCCAATCATGAAATTTAAAATAGCAGTAAACTAAGCAGCAAGAGACATGAGTATGAACTTGTTCCCCTAACACATGACGTATACACGCTCAGGAAGCTGGCAGAACAGATCCAGCAGAGCCAATTTTCTTTCAGACAGACTTTTCTAGGAGCAGAACTGGCACTTCATATCCAAAAAAGGTATGTGAGGGCAAGCTCAGATCTTTCACCTGGGCTTTTTATACAGTTTTGTGTGGCTGAATGCAGAGTTTGGGTTCCTCCTCCAGCTGCCTCCCTATTACCCAAAGCCAGTAAGAGGGATTTAAGTGGTCTTTGAATCAGGACATCCCATGGCTCTGCTGCTGCAACAGTGCCTCTGGCCATGCAGGCGTACCATCAAAAGGGGGAATGTGTGCAGATCTTGGCACAGAATTCCTCTGACCACACAGTACCAGTGCCACTGCTTGCATCATCACTTGTCTTTACACCACATCCACAGAAGCATGTCTTTGTCACAAAGTACAGCCCTTATAAACAGCCCAACTCACAGTGTGCTGACATCCTAAGAGCAGCCTCTTTGATGGTACAATTTTGCTGTAATCTATGCTAACATGCTGAACCACAGAGCATGGCACTGGAGCACTATGAAGGATTGTGCAGAAGAGACATAACTGAGAGTTGCTGGAACATCCATCCTTTTTGGTCTTCACTTTCTGTGGTGTGTGATTTACTAGCGATTAGAATTGAGCTAGTAACAAGATCTCATGGGACAAAACCCTTTCGGATCAAGTGAAAAAATGACATTGTTAAAATCAAAATGGGTTTCTTTTGAGGTTAGAGAGGAATGTAAGTTTCACAATTTCTTTTTTTAACAGTCAGCAGACAGCCAGCTAAATAGTACTCTTAAAATACTGCTGCAGTTTGGATCTGTTACAAAAATGAAGCATTTAATTGCTGCGAGAAGTGACAAAGATAAGCTATTCTCATTCCCACACCAAGAGCAGGGGAATCTGTCAGAAAACAGACTTTTTTTCAGATGGTTTTCTATGTGTTACAAGTGTGAATTCAATTGCAGGTACAAAAACAAAGCAAGTGACATGACAAAGAAAGATCTTAAATGATAATTTAGAACCCAAACGCCTTCAAATCCAGGATGAAAAGCAAGTAGCAGAAATCTGATTTAAGAGAGATCCTTTCCTGGCAGGTTCCACACACCACATCCCCCCTCCCCAGGTACATATTCTGTTTTACTTCCACATGGAGTCTGTAAAAAAAAGAAAAATATATATAATGGTTCACAAAGCTCTATTGTGACCTTTAAAAATAAAACAGCCATGCACTGCTATGCTTCTGGAAAGGCCACTATTGAGGAAAAAAAAAATTCCCCTATCAGTCATGTTATGAAGTGTCTGCTGGGGGCTGAGAACTTCTTGGGCAACACACAGTACACACATCAGCACACTGGTACTGCTGCTGCTGCTGCTGCTGCTTAGGAGAGAAAATAGCTGAGCCAGGTTCACATGTGCATGAGTTTGGGCATGCTGGTGGGACAGAGGGGACATTTCCCAAAGAATAAGTTCATGCTGAGCACCTCCTTGCCCCTGCAAGCTAACAGGAGTTAGTTGTTTTACAGCCATCAGCGCCTTTGGAAAAGTTCCCTCTAATTCTTTGTCCCAGACACATTGCCCTGAAAGTGTCCTGCTGTCTGTCTACAAAAATTAGGCAGTCTCTGCATTCTTGTTCTCTACAGGACCTCTGGTGTTGGCTGCAGCAAAACCTTTCTAATATTTCATCTCCGGTTATGACTCTCAGCTTTTCAGAGAGGCTGCACTTAGATAAGACACCAGCTAAAATACCACATACTCCAGAGAGGAGTTTGTCTTGCCACTTATATTCAGTCTGCAGCATGTTGTTGAATTTTTTGCAAAGTAAAGGCATAGCCATCTTTATTTGCATAACATTTTCCATTTCTTTTATTATATTTATTTAAGATAGACTAATGATTTTACTTTTCTCAGATTCACTTCCTTGGAATTAGTTGCTTCATTTGCACTGAAAGAAAAATTCGGAAGGTTAAAAAAAGGGAATAATTCTGTCATCTTTACACTGGCAAAATTCCCACAAACTTTGATTACGCACTAGAAATGTTGCCTGAAAAGAGATCATACAATCAAGCTGCAAATTCTATTAAAACCAAATGAGCATATGCAGAATTCCTCCACAGAGTCCAAAAATGAAGTGCAAGACACGCATGAAGATTTCAGCAGTTCTGAGATTTGCTGTTCCTCACTGCTCTTACTCCAGCCCAGGTAAGAGCCTTAAGCTGGATAAAAATCATTCTTTTCTTGATCTCCTGAGTCATGTCTCTTTTTAGTTTTCAGTTTGTGCTATGAACTGAAGGACCTAAGAATACAAGAAAAGTATGATAAAAGCATAGTAATACAAGAAAAGCTCAACTGAGCTTAATACTTCATTCCTAATGCTAGAGAAGAAAATGAACTGGAGCAAGCATGTTAGTGGGACTTGCTGCTGAGGCATCTTTCTTTCTGGTGGTTGGTGAGTGGTGCAGGGGCAGAGCACAAATTACTTCAGGATTCCCCCATGAGGCAAAGATTTGCTGCCAATGGCAATGGCAGCCTGGGGTGGAGGTACTGTGGGATGTCCTTCTGCCTGCCTGCAGCCCTTGTACCACCAGGACCAGGCAGAGGGTCACCCTGGCTCTGAGTGCTCCCTGCTGCCTCCTCAGCTTCACCTTCCCCATGGAATCACACACAGAAACCACCCTTATCCCACATTGTTTATGCATTTCAGCTCAATTTTAGATGTAATCTAAGCTCAGACACAGATATTTAGGCAGCCAACTTGAAATATCTGGGACTGAATTTTTAGAGGTGTCAATCTCTCTAGCCTAGTAGGAAAGGTCTGTGGGAGACATGAGACTTTGATGTCTCCTCAAAAATCGGAATTTTTACATTTGAAACACACAATTCATGCATCTTTCTGAAATTCTTGCAATCTGTTGTTGAATCCAGTTAAAACTGGGCATTTTTAAGAGTGTCTCTACGAATATTTCCCTAGAACTATGACAAAAATTGCTGGAAGATATTTTAACTCCAGTCCATGGGGAGCTATTGACAGTAATAAAACATACTGTGAGAAGAAAACAGCAGCAAGTGAAACTGCCCTCTCAGAAAGCCCAGGTCTGCTTTGAAGGAAGTGTTGATATTCACCATAAGCCTCAATCATTTCCCAGAGGGCTGTAAGATGCCTTGGAATGACATAATCAAAAAGCAATGGTGTTCTTGACTTAAAGAGGAAAAGAAAAGCAGGGGCTGATCCATCTCCCATCAAAATCAAAGAGGACTTTGCTATTGACTTCAGTCAGAACAGAGTTCTGGACACAATCTGTGTGCAGTTTATTAACACACTTGTTTATTCAAACGATCCTAACTTCAACCAGCAGCATGTCTAGATATCTGCCTGGGACTACATCTGTACAAATGTATAAGTGTGAGTTTATAATGTGGTTTAATTCAAATTATTCTGGCATTTTAAAAGCATTTTCAGCTAAAAAAAGACAGCTTTAGCTGATTTGCACCCCAGAAGACATACTTTGATTGGAAAAGCTTGTAACTCACATTTCAGGTTGCAATTCATATACAAGTTCATGCAAGCTAAGGACACAAAGAGATTTTAAGGTTAATTTTAAAACAATGTTACTATGCACTCAATTAAAATTTTGCAGCCATGATTTCAAAATGTGAAAAGCTCTACAAATTACTCAACTCATCAGCTACAGCCCTTGGTTTCCTTGAAGGGAAATTTCTTTGATGACCACAACAAAATCGCAGTACGTGGCAAGTAAGATTGCCATCAGAAGTCTGCTGAAAGCGCAGGAGGAACGCCTGATTGCTTTAGTCATGTGAACAACCCCTTCAGAGCAGCCCAGAGTCAGGCAAGGTGGCTTACACCAGGAGTTAATTTAGCCTGATGGGACTCTTTGTATTACTAAAACGAGCATGGTTTTGGCTTGTAAATGGGGGGTAGAATTTTATTTCACTTTCTGAGGGTCAGAATTTTATTTCCCTTTCTAAGGCGTATACATTCATTTCAGAGTAAACCTTTCAGAATAAAAGTTTACTCCACATTATAGGAAATGACATCCCTTTTTTTAGATTTCCCTTTTCAAAGCATGCCTCAGATTTCTAACTTGTAGTGGAGAGCTTTGGTATAAGTAATAAAAGTCTTTAAAATTAAAATGCTAATCGTAAACAAACCCAAATGCATGAAAGATATAGTCTGACTGCATAACAAAAGAGAATTATATAATTCTATTTGAGTGAAATCTTTCATCTTTGATTTACAGGTTTGAGTCTGCCTATAACTGAAACCATATTGTTCCATATCTTTCATATCATGGCCTTCCCCAAAATCTTGTTTTAATTAAGGTTCCTTTCAGATTTCAGAATAAAAAGCATGACAGTCTTCACTTATGGCTTTAATATATATACTTTTTTTTTTTTTTTTCCTTTTTTGAATTTGGCAAATATATAAAAAATGAACATCACTTGCTTTTAAAAGCTGAGCAAGCTATCAAATACTGCAAGCTGAATACTTCAAGGTATCTCCTGGGGTTCATTAGGTGAGAAGGCTGTAAACAAAATAAAAGTTACTGTAGCAGAGTTTTGTTCATTTGAAGTACTCTTACATACATGCCCCATCTCTCTCTCTCTGACAGTAAGGCAACACGTGTAACAGTTTAAGCGTTCATTTTCAGCTAAAGGCACAACTCTATGTTACGTTCTCAAACATGGAATTAAACAGCTAAAGTCACATTGCAGGGAGATCTTGCTGCACTTCGGGGATCTAAAATAAAGCCTAAACCCTTTGAAGCTTCTTAAGCAACATCAGTTCTCTTGGTGCAGGACTACATAAAAGAATCAGTTCGTATTCACATCAGGACCTGTAAAAAACACTCCCACACAACCTCCACAGAAACACCTGAGCTTCAAATGAGCTGCACGCAGTTACCGAAGGTCGCTGCTTTGGAGTCAGAACGCAGAAACATTTCAGAACAAACTAAAAACACGTTTGAAAAACTATCCACACTTGATCTCTGCTGCACATATGGTGAGCGCTACTGTCAACTACAGAGGGTACAGCACTTTTTCTTAAAGGCAAAAGATCATTTTAGAGAATCGTGAATGTGTTTTTATGATAGAAAAGATTACACGAAATGGGGAGGGACGGCCAGGAATAGGGAAGAGAAAATAAAGCACCACCAAGCACAGTACTTCAGGGGATTTATAGTACAATAAGAAGTGCTTTCCCTTTAGCTAAAATCCCTCATCATAATTTAAATGCTTTTCACTTATTCAGCTAAGAATTCATTACAGGAGGTTAAAAAATGGCACATAAAATAAGGGTGGGGTTTTTTTCTTCATTACACGGAGCAAAGAAAACAAATTCTATTAACAATTTAACACGGTATGAAAAAAATCATCCAGTAAAAAGTGTCAGAAAGTGATTCACGGAGTTCACAGAGTATGTTGCTGGCTGTTGCATTTCTCATATCTATAATCTATCATGTAGAATTTTGCAATACTCTATTTCACAATTTGTGTTGGTGAGTGGGTCAAACAGCATTAAAAAAGCATGCTCTGGGCTCTTTCTCCCAAGTCCGTTTTACTGTAACTCTAGAATTGTGTCGATTACATTTAAGGAATCTTTTAGGCTCTTTCAAGTCCATCCAAAGAACAAGTGAAGCTGCTACTCCGAGTTTTGTGCCCAGTGTTTATGTTCCATCTGATCTGTGCCACCCAAGAAGCAGACAAGACATGTCTGAGGGTGCTTTGGGGGATACACAATGATGTCACCCACAGGAAATATCAGGGAGGACTTGGCACTTCACAAGGCTGGCTCTTCTTCCATGGGCTCACCAGCAGCTCTGTAAAAATAAACAGGCAATCAGAATACGGCACAAGAGTACACAATGACATTGTAGATTTCCATGCATAATCAAAGCTGATTTTTCAGCTCTCTCAGATGTTTATTTGTGTTATTCAGCTATCCATAAATAGAGTTTCTTTCCTAGGAAGTATAAACAAATGTCAAGTGGAAAAACATTTTAGATCCAAGCAATCACCGAAAATGTTCCTGTTTATATTAAAATATGTCAGAATATTTTATAACATTTTGTCCAGAAATGTACATGCTTTGTGTCAACAGAATCAAATAATTTAATGAAAAAAATAGCTGTGATACTTTTATTTTACAAGCTTTTACAGCTAAAAATACATGCATTTATTTTTTTCAAGTGGGCCCACACCATTAAAGCAAAATTGTTCACTAGTAGCCAAGTAGTGTTCCCTCTGAGGTTCTTCTCCAGTCCCCTACTTTTTGATTTTGTGTTTTCATAAACACATTGCCTGCCTGCCTGCAACTTTTGAGACTAAATCCTGAACATGATCAGCAGATTGCTATCAAAGAAATAGTATCTATTAATAATATCAAATCAGATTATATCTATATCTTTTATAATAAAACCTCTGGGAAATTATCAGCTTAGGCAAGATAAGCTTTCTAAGACAACCAATAAAAAAATTATGTGGACACATACACTGAGCTGATGTCAAGTCTTGCAATTCCTCATATCTGACAAGCTACTGCACCTGAGAAATATGATGGCAATTATAAAATGGGAAGCTTCTGAGATTGTGGAGAGACTTCACTATTGAAGGGCACAGAATTTGGACAGAAACCATTTTTCATCTCAGTCTGTCAGCCTCCAGAAGTACTTTAAAATAGTAACTTCAAGCAATTTTGAAATCAGGGGAGAAAAGTAAATGTAAATTAATAAATGAGATGTTTACCAGTTAATTCTTGTAAGCCAGTATAATAATTGGCTTCAGTAAAACATTCCTCAGAAAGTACAAATTCATGAGATCCCATGGAAAAAAAAGTAATTAATGGGGGCTTGCTTGGGCTTTGATCGTTTATTCAGCAAGGAAGGCAGAGAATTTTAAATGAATCTGGAATTTATTAAAGTCTTTCCCAATGAAAAAAATCAGCAGTATGTCTTTAAATTATTTTATACAGGTTATTCCTTTCTGATTTGGAATGATCACCGATAGTAAGTTGAAAAATCTGTCAGGTGAATGACATGTGAAAAAGATGATCTTTTTCAGACTAATCCCTTTCCAAAGGGTATAGACTCTAAAAGATGATTAATTGATAAATCTCAAATATTTAGTTCCTCACCACGTGGTGGAGGATGTTTCCTATGTATGGTAACCGCTGTGGCTCCCTCATTCCTGAGCGTGAGGTGAAGCCCCCATGCACTCCCTCTTTTCCCCCGTTCCCTTTGTTCTGGCTTGCAGCAGAGAGCACACAGTGGCAGCCAGGGTGAGATGGAGCCCTGCCTGCTGCTGAGGTGCTCAGGTGCAATAGTGGATCACACACCAGGTGAGGAATTCAGACTGATGGGGTGTGTTGCTGTTGTGCCGACCACACACTTCCATTTTCTCCAGCCACTTGTGGGAGACCTGAAAGTCCTCTGGCATAAGACAGAGGGTCAATAAGCCCTTGTTAAATATCCAGAACCTTATGGGTCTGTCTGGTAAGAAGACAATTTGGAAGCAGATGACAGCTCAGATTTTAGGTTCTGCAAATGGGAAACAATATGTGTCAATAGATTTCAGGTGGTGATTGGCAGATCAGGAAGGAGTGAAGCTCTGGAAAACCTCTGGAAGTGAGAGTAAGGGCTTGGACTATTCATAAGAACTTAAGGAAGCAGTACACGCAACAGCCTGTTCACATGTGCTTGACTTCTGGGACTGACATTTTCATGAACATAGTACAATTGAGGATCTTATTTAGGACTTCTTTCACAGCGAAATTTTTCACTGACAAAGGTGCTTCCAAGGGCCAGGAGTGGCCCTCACTGATCTTGAGTGCTATGTTCTAATATATTCCAATATATTCCAACAATAGGCCAAAATTCTTCGCCAGCCAGAGCATAAGCACCAATAACAATTTTTATATATATATATGTATGTGCCAGATGCAAGGTCCTTCTTAGGAAAGGGAGATAAAGTTAGCGTGCCGTGGCAATCCAGCTGTTTTGTCGCAGCATGGGTACTCTCAAGGTCTTCTTCAGTCTCTTTTGAAGACTTATGTGTATGCTTTAACTTCATTTTATTAGTGTCAGAGAAGTCACTGGATTTATCCAATGGTTTATCATTAAAAACATTTATTTTTATGAGATAACGGCTAAGGCTAGAGTTTCGTGTGAGAGCCAGTACTGTTTTGGGGCCAAAGGACAGAGAGAAAAAAACCACTGTAAATCCCATAGCACTGAGCAGAGAATCAATATATACCCATTCTGACAAAATCAAAAGTTATCAAAAGAAAAATCGAGGGGGCAGAGTCTGACAGGCCAAATTTGTGTTACTTCAGCTTTGTCACTGTGAGTTACGTCAGTTCAGTCAGTCCTCCTGTAGCTGACAGGAAATTGGCATAAAAACATAAAACAGGCAGAACCCCCATCCCACACTGTATGCTCGGAGCAGTTCCTCGAGATGCAGCTGTGAGCTCAGGTCTGATCTAAACCAATTCCATGCAGTCAGCAAATTCAGAAAGACACCAATTGAGATTGTAATGATTATAGAACCACAACTGTGATTTTTCTCTAAGGCTTCACTGTGGCTCATTTAAACTGCAAGTTCCTAGGAGCTGAGCCCTCCTGCATTCACTTTACTTTGGTGTGCTGTGAAGAGTGCTCATCTTTAGCTCTCTATATGTAGAATTCTGACTATGGCAGAATGAAATGATCTCTTTGCAGTTAATGTTAAACAAAATGATGCTGTTTAAACCTTCAAACAAAATAAATAGATGAGGCAAAAATCCTACCATATGGATAAAATCTGGCAAAACATGTAACAACTTAAATATTGCTCTGTGGCAATTAAGAATAAACGTTATTTATGAGAAAATTACTACAAGTAATTGATATCTACATTTTTAAAAAAAAATAGTATTTAAGAATGTAGATAAACTCAGTACATCACCCAAAAAAGAAAATGTTTATCTTACCTTATTTTTAAATGTACATTACAGAGAGTCCTCTTAGCTAAATTACCACACACACAAAAATAAAAATTCAAGGTATGTTTCTAAGGTAGAAACTGAACAAAAGATAGATTTTTCTGGCATGGCATGGCTATTTTATGCCATAATCTGTTCCTAATTTAACTCAGCTGTCTCAGGGAAGATCGTTGTAATTGAAAAGTGATCCTCTGGTAGCAAAGAGCTGGGGAAAAAGAGGTACATTTCTATATCATGAAGGTGATTTGGGGAGTGTCTAAAGACATTATAAAAGACATCCTGAGTATGTGTATATCCTAGTAAAAATGGACTTAGTATGGATCAAAGAGAAAGGAACTAAAAGTAAAAAACCATCCTAGTTTAAGAGCAGAATAAGGTAACTACACATATACTCTCAAAAGAGGAAGTAACGTCCAAACAAGGCAAAAGAAATAAAAGATAAACTCTGGCAAGTTAAATGTAAACCCTCAATGAAGCAAACTAAAGGAAAGTCTGAAAAGCAACATATTAAAGGCATAAAAGATAATAATAAAAAGATCTTTCAAAATACATCAGAAGAAATGATCAAAGCATAAAAGGAGCATCAACAAAGGTAGACCACAAAAGTAAAATGAACTATTTATATCTGGGTTCACTAGAGATGTGTCAGTGAGATTTTATTACTTGCAGATGAACTATCCTAAACTGAATCAGTGCTAGAACAAACTGATACACCAAACATTGCCAAATTTCTAAGAGCAGATTATATTTGTCTGCTAAGTTCCAGGGAAATATGATTAGGATGTTGTTAAAGAAATAGTTACTGAGCATATTCTACAGCTTAACTCAGCAAGAGGTAGAGAAGGCAAGAAAAGCAATTCCACTTTTGGAAACCACAGGAGGTACAGTAAGCCTGTATGGCAAAATTGAAAGCAGCTACAATCAGTGATGGAATTAGTAGGCATTTAGGTAACAGTCATTTGGGTAAGAGTTAGGTCTTAACACTTATAAAGATGGCAATCCTTTCAAATTTATTAAAAGTTTCTGAAGGAAATTAGGGAAGAGGGATCAAGTGATTTTCCTCTGCAAAGAAGGTCTTCCAACAATTTTATCCAAGTGCTTAGAAGAACCTTGGTTGTTGAAAGAAGGTCCTTTCACAGATTAACAATGCATCAAAAGCAGGAATCACAGAATAATATTGGTAAATTTTCACCATGGAGGAATTCTCCAGAGCATCTCAAAAAGACTAGGCAGAATACAAGTAGATTTAGGTGATAATGTTTGTTGATGACACCAAATTGCCAATACTACTCAGCTCTAAGGACCATAGCAGCATTTCTGTATGGAGAAGAAGGCAAACAACACAAACACAGAATACACAAAATGAGGTAGGACAGCTTTAACTGTTTTAACAGAGATGGCTATGATTGAGAGCTTGGAGTAAATGATAGAGGAGCAGAAAGCCACAGAAATAAAACATCCCCAGTATTAGCTACTGTGTAAATTCACAATGTGCCCAGGACCTGGAGACCTGCATGCAGCTTTTACTCCATCTCAAAGAAACTACAAAAAGCACAGAGAGGAGCAGAAATCATCAAAGGTAAGAAATTATTTCCATACCAGTAGGAATACGGAGTCTTGAGAAGCTCAAGCCTTTAAAACCAGATATATGGGTCAAAGATTACAAGTAAGAAAAGAGGTGCTTTCTTTCTCACAATACAAGACCTAGGGGTTTCCCAGTCATTTTATTGGTTAATAAGTAAAAGCAGTGTGATGCCTGATGAGGCTGTGGGGTTCACTATCCAAGTGCCTACCCAGAGGTATAAGCTGGCTCAAAAAGGTTTTGAAAAGTTTATGCCTGTGTATGTATCCTCAGGGCTTTTACACAGGATGGGTCAGATAGAGCAGTTAAGATCTATCAACTCACCAGGGCAAGGCTGGCTCTCAGCCTCCTCTACTCCTGGTTCTCTTCCTTATGAGCCCACCATAAAAGGACGAGAAGGTGAGCAAGGTAAGGGTGGAGGCTGACCTGGGAAAGCTGTTCTGCAGCTTCTGAGCCTGGAGGGGATTGAAAGCCCTGTGGGGTATGGCCAGGTATGTGCTGTGTACTCAGCACAGCTGAGGTAGATATTCAAACAGTGAAATGCCAAGTGAAGCTTTATGAGTTGATAGACAAATATGGCAAGTGACCCTAAATGGTAGCTAGCTGTACCCCATGATTCAACCATTTGCTCTAGTATATAGTATAATGCAATTTGACTGAAACTGCAACTGGTAGCTCTGTAACACTAAGAATAAAAAGTATACTTTGTTTTCATTTCCATTTGAGTAAAATCTATGCTCAGCTGAACCAGAGCCATAAAGTCAAATTCTGATAAATGTCATTCTCAAGATTTACTGCTTCCTGTAAAAATAGTAAGTGCAAAAAATCTCCCTCCACGCCCTTTTCTTTTTCCATTTTAAGAAGAAACATACAGAAGCTCCAAGGTATCAGGGACAGCAGCGTACTGAATATTTCACAGCACCATTTCTGAAACAGATGTCTGGCCAAAGCAAAATTCTAATCAGCTAAATCTGTATCTCACATAGGGAACAAACAGTTATAAACACACTAAAGTTCTGGTAGTTAGAAATGTTTAATAGGACATGCCTGTTCCTCTAATTGCATCTCTATTTAAATCCCCGTTAGTACTAAACATCTTTCTTTTACTATCCACAAACTCTTTTTTCTATATCTGTACTCTTCCAAAGTCTATAATTGAGATTCAATTGGACCTTAAGATGCAGAGTTATGCTTTGGTAAAATGAAACACCAAAAGCATAGCAGCTTTACACGTTTTTCTTCATTTACCCTGCCAGAGAAAATCAAGTAAAAAAATAATCGGCACTGTCACTTGAAGAAAAGAAAGAAAGAGAGAAGAAAGAAATAAAAATACTTTATATGGGCCTTAGCCAGGAGCATTTTATCCATCAGTGGTAAATGAGTCAGATACGAGTTGGCCAGGAAAAGAACTGCTTTGCCCAAAATCTGAGTTTAAAGTGAGTCATCTCACTCCAACACCAATATATCCTCCAACATAACTGGCCAGAGTTTCCCGCAAAGAGACTCTTGCTGCTGCTCTTCATCTGAGGCCTGACCATCCAGAGCTGAAGTCGACAGGATCTCTGCCATCAAATCAGTGAAACAAGCTTAGAGTTGCAGGCCAGAACGATCAGCCTGGCTGACCGTGGTGGGAATGAAGAGGAAGCAAGTTGACTCCTGGTGTAAGGAAGGAACCTTTCAGGCTGCCCTGTCAGCCACAGTGCTTCCTGCTCTGCTCCCACCCTACCTGTCACAAGCAACTTTCCCAAATGAATACTCAATGCAAAAGCTTGCAACAGGTCTTCAGAAGGTGACCCCATCTATACCACTAGGAGGAAGGGCACACCTTCTAACAGAGCTTGAAACCCCACATGACTCCTCACATCCCTGCTGCCCTCAGTTTGCTGTAGGAAGTGGCTAGAGACAGGGCATTGCATATATGGTCCTTTATTATAGCACACATTAAAAACGTGGAAAAGCAAAGCTGAACTCATCTCTACATTTCTGCTGTTTGTGTTGGTATGTACCTATGAAATGGATGGTGTGCTTATGTGAAATGAAGTAAATTATACAGAATCCAAAGCATGCAATGTCACAGACTCACTCCCCGGACATTCCATGATGGATTTTCACTCACACTCAAAGCGCAGGCAGCTCCTCTCAGGTTTCCTCACAGTTGAGGACCCTCAAAATCCAACTTTCAGGGGGATCACTTTTGATTCCATATTGTTCCTTACATTCATCAGGAAGAAAACAAAGAAAATGAGGCTCAGAAGCCTCAGAAAACCTAACTATCAATTTTGGTCCAATGGGACAGCATTTTTCTTGTCCTGTCACTCTCTAATGACAACTTGGCTTCATGAGACTTCTTTGAGGGTTACAAGTGTAGAAAGAGATTTCAGGACGCATGCGTGCGTAGGCTTTTTTTTTTGTGCTGCTGACAAATGTCTGCAGCACCACAGAAGATATTCCAAACGAAGTCATTTTTCCACAAAACAATTCATCACAATGGATTCATCCCTACAAGAGTCCAGAACTGATGAAGTGTAATGAATCTGGCAGCCATATGAATTCCACTTGTGCACGTTTCAATACATCAATTTTTTGCCATGTTTCTCAGTCCTGCCCTGAAATTCTGTTTTCAGAATGGGTGGAAACTGTCACAGGTTATCAGTTGGTAGGTAATAAGTACAGTAATTAAGTGCAGTGTTAGTCAAAGGGTTATTTTGTTCAAATCATGTAGGAGTAGCAGTTGTTCTTGGTAGTTGTAGTTTTGAGTGGAGGCACATAAAAAATAAAATTTTTGGTTATTCTCAGCAATGTAAAAATATACAAAATTAACCATGCCCTTTTCCAGACAATTTATAGCTTTAATTTGCTTCACTGCATTATTTCCAATACTTTAACTAAAATTATTTATATTTCAGAGCCATGCACACACAAGTGGGAATTCTTCTGTTCCTAGCTAGCAGAAGTGTCTTGTAACTGTCAGAAACTTATATGAAAAACTACATTATTCCTTAGCTGAGCACTGATTACCACAGTCACAAATCTAAAATATATCTTGTGTTCATCATGGATTCTTCTCTAAGCTTTTATGAAGTTGTCTGCAATAATCCTAGCACAAGAATAGCCATGGCATATTAAAATATAATTACAATTGGAAAGGTAATTATGAAAATACTGTGAACTTTACTAGCCAACTCCACTCCCTGTGTGTCCCTTTGAGCCATGCCTCAATTCTTTGACAGATGAGTGTTGCCACTGTTGTGAGGGATGTTCATTGCCAAACACATCCATTGCTCTGAGCATTGCACTATTCCCCTGGGTGCCTATCAGTTCAGTTCTGATTAAAAGACACAACACAGGAGGAAAGAACTGAGGCAACTAAGAAGCAGTCACAATGTAGGAGCCATGGATCTTTCTGGCTCCACTCCCATCACTGCTGTCCCTACCCACAGCTCCCTCCTTTCTCTACTGTTGTTCCACAGCCTGATGAGCTGATGAGTCTCCTTATAAGGCTTTTTTCATCTTTCCTTCCCACTACCCTGTTTTCTGTGTATGATGGAACCCAAGTGCTTCCAGTACATTTTGTGTCTTTCTCTACTGGCGAAGACTAGGAGTACTTGTCCTTAAACAAAAAAAAAAAAAAAAAAAAGGAAAAAAAACCCCAAAAAAACTCAATCCAGAAACTCCTCCAGTGGTTTTTCTGATTACAGATGACACAATATTCAGTGGCTACTGTGTTTTTTTCATGTGTAATTGGCAAAACACGCAATAGCATTTACTGCATCATCTTCTTAATTTGCAAGTTGAAAGCAATCTTCATTAATGTAAAAAGCAGATGACAAGCTGGAAAAACCAGCATTCTCATTCTTTGCTGGTGTACCTTCATCTTAGTACATAGAAAATGTTGGTCCTAATCCCGGTCAGGATAGCTTTAATTTTTTTTTAGCCAGTTTTATAATGGCACTGTTCACATTTATTCCAGGGAAGTAACTTCTAATGCCTGTCTAATGTCACTTAATAATGATTTAAGTCCTTCATTATTAAATTTATCTGACTGTTTGTTGAATGCCTTCCTAGAAAATTGAAACTAAAAGAGATGTTAAAAGCTTCTAATGAGAAGAATATGTTTGATTACACTTGACCATTTCTATTTACCTCATATGGATATTGTACTTTTTATGAAGTAGCAAGAATTAAACATGGTAAGAAAACAAGGTTCTTGTAATAATCATAAACTTCAGTACAGAAATAGAGATACCAAAGCCAAAAAACTGCTAATATCTCTGCTTCCAGTGGCTAAGTGAGGGAACTGAAACCCAGGGATGAAAAATTCCAGGTATCTCAATTAGCAGGTAATTTTGAAACAACCCTTAGTTCTCCTTTCTTCTTTGTTTTACTTGGCTGGAGGGAAAGCCTTGTTGTCTGTAATAATTTCATGCACTTACCTGCTGCCTTCCTGAGGAATACACTGCTCAACATCCACTGAAAGAGAGGCCATAGCTGATACTGTTTCTGTCTCCTCCCGCTCTTGCTTCTGAGACTCAGCCAGAGCACAATCCACTGGCACAGAGTATGGCTCCACTGACTTCCAGTACTTGCCTAAGGAAAACACACATAATAATTTATGGGAATTTTAGCTAGCATGGTGGTACAAGAACAGTAATCACTTAGTTCAACACTGAGTGATTATAGTTTAAAATCTCTGTGGTGTAAGCAGTACAGTTGAAATTTCAGACTGCAGTGAAGAGGTCTATTTCTGAACCTAAGAATGCCAAGTTGGAAAGTGCTTTCGTTCCAAGAGCTGTGTCACACCCTTCCCCAGAAGGTAATAAACTGGAGGAGTAACACACAGACTAATGAACACAGATTGTCAGGAAGGCTATTGGCTTTATCTACACAAGGTGATGGGAGTTCAGAGCAGGGTTAATAACTAGAAGCTCTGATATGGCACACGATGCAGAGACAGCAAAATGTAGAAAAATGTACATTGTTGTACCAAATGCTCACGCAGCACTGTCTTGAAAAGGAAAGAAGTCAGAAATGCCAGCTCAGACTGAAGTGGCGTTGCCAGAACAATCAGGTTTGTTAGTCCTGGATGTTCTTTCTCCTCCAACCTTAGGGCGTATACTAGAACAATAATTTAGTTAAAACTTTCATATATGAACTGGCTGTTGCTGGAAAGCTGCCAGGTATCATAAGGGATAGAGCTTTCTGGTCTGCTATATAAAAATACAGCAGTGGATTAAAAGCATGAGTGCTTTCAGATTTCTGCCTGCAACAGAAGAAGCTCATCAAGCAATGCAAAAAATAATTGCAGGTGACTCATCCTAAACATATAAAATGATCTGCTATTAAGAAATAGCAGCACGGCTATTAAGAAACTGTTTGATTATTGGAAACCACATGAACAAGCATGAATTTACATACATATTTCTTAACAGTCCAGTAAAACACTGAGCACTCACTAATTGCCAGGTGGATGACACCTGGGGATTAGGAGCTTTGGGAAGTCTGGGAGCTCTGGACCAGAGCTTATTCTGTGTATAGCAAGAAGCTTTCAGCAGCTGCTGCAGAGGTTGGATCAGGGTACTTATCTGAGAATTAGACAGAGGGTTTCAACAGCTGTGAAAGAGAGGGGATCAAGCACGGGACCTTTCCAAGGACTAAAAGGAGGATTTTGGCAGCTGGGCAGCAGGCTGAGCTGAGGTGCTTATCCAGAGGGTAGCTGGAGGCTTTGACAGCTGGGAAGCCAGGCCAGCAGTGGTGCTGCCTGTGCTCAGAAAGGCTGCTGAAAACTCCCACTTTGGTAACACAGCTCTCAACACAGTTTTAGGCTTTTGGAAGGATGAACTTTTCCCTCCAGTGAGAAAGCAGCTGTCAATAAAGTCTGAAAATGTCTTTATTCAAAAACATCATTG
This sequence comes from Urocynchramus pylzowi, assembly GCA_013397555.1. Lineage (NCBI taxonomy): Eukaryota > Metazoa > Chordata > Aves > Passeriformes > Fringillidae > Urocynchramus > Urocynchramus pylzowi. The sequence continues at coordinate 57,030 of VZRH01003112.1, forward strand.
CAAGATGAAAGCCCAAGTCAATCTTCAAGAACAACAAGTGAGCATGGCTGGACTGTTCCTTTGAACTCTAATAGTGTGCACGTTTGAGTAGTTAGCAGAATCTTTAAATAACAGGGACCTTCTGGGGATAAAATGTAAAGTGTATTAAGTATCCTACAAAGTTGAGATTAAGTGTTAGGAGGTTGGCTTTGCTCCAAAAACATGAAAGACAGAGCTAAAAAGTTATGTACATAACAGTAGGCTCAATGATTGGAGCCTGGCAAATTTTATAAAAACAAGACAAAAATATTCTCTATTATTACTGTGCTCAGAGACCATATTCTCTATTCATTAAAAAATACACTAAAAACAAACAAAAAAGTTATATGAGCATTCCACAGTGTTCTCACAGATTCTATGTACAAAAGTCAGTCTTTGCAATATACACCCAATTCAAACCCTATAATTTATGAGCTAAATGTTCACAGAGTGGGTGGGACTTTTGTTGCAGAAACAGATGTGCAAGAAAATCAAATCTGTTGGCATGGGAATAATACCCCCTCTTGCCTATAAAAGAAATGAACCCATGTTCACTGCTGGAGTTTTCAAGGGCTTTTATTCATAAAATAAAATATTAGTACCCAGCTACCACTGTGTTGCTCTCCTGCAGCAACAATAAAACAGCATCAGTGAGGATTGCTACATCACATTCGTTCATTCACACACAGGCTTGCACACCAGCTGCCCCCTGAATCCTGACTTGCTTGTAACATTAAAACTCAGGGGCAGTTCAAGCATATTAGTGGGCTCTCTGCACCCATTTCACTGCCCTTCACTCCCAAGCAATTGGTGGTGCTCTTTGTTTCACCACACTGAGAGCTGTGTTATGAGAGGGGCTTCAGGGATAGAGGGAGCAGAGTCAGACCAGGAGGCAGGTGGCAGCCCAAATACTGCAGTGGAGGGTCCTGGAGAAAGGAACTACCGGGCAGGGTTTGTGGGGGGAAATGTTTAAGCAGACACAATTACAAATAGCATCCAGGTAGCAGCAGGTACCTCATGAAAAGAGGGCTCTGTGATGCTTGTGAAAAAGCAGTGATAGGTTTTTTCCTTAAAATCGGAAAAATGTACTTTACAAACACCTTGGGTAAGCAGAAGAGCTTTGCAAGCTTCTTTTTTATCCGGGACAACATTTATTTGCCGCACACAAAACATACAGGCCTTGACTGCGTGTTCAGCCAGAACATTTCCAGGCAAAGAGTTATGGAATGGGTAGCCAATCACAGCACACAGCTGCCAAGGAGCTTCATTAGGAGGTATGCTGTGGATTGACAGTTAAAAGAAGTCAAAAATTATTGGCCTCAAACCACTCCAATCTCTGAAAATGCCATTTCTACTGCGCTCTACTGGAATGTGAAATTCTACCAGTGCCGTTACATTCATTGAGAAGAACTTGGTGGAGCTCAAGGGAAAGAATGAAGCATACTGCTGATTTCATTCATATAAAACTTGAGCAATCATGTATTGCAAGGAAAAAACAATCAAGCCAAAACAGTCTTCTAGGTATGCTTTGGCTTTCAGCATGAAAATGTGCTTAAGCCTCCCTCAAAGATTTGTATGAGCACTGACTATTACCAGGAAATAATAAAAGGGAATGTTTCTGTCATTCCTATAGGCATTTGTAATTGCCTTTCAAAGGTTTGGAGACACTGTACCGGAGCTTGCTTGAAAAACAATGTTTGGCTTTGGTATTCTGCTATTGAACAGGATTGTTTAGAAATAGCCTATTACATGGGTGTGGGAAGTACTAATTCCAAATTTGTTGCATTTTCAAAGGAGTTTTGTCAATACAAAACTGTCAATACAAAACATTTGTCAATAAAAAACTGTCACTAGAAAACATTTATAGAAATTCTATTCTAGTTAGAAAAAAAAGTTGTCTCTTAGTTTCTAAGTATTGTAGCTTCAAGGTTTTGCAAAAAAACACACAGGAGGGGCTTATTTGGTTTAAAATGTTGCTGATATTCATTATGAAAGCTGGATCACAGAAATCCAAACCCAGTATCCAAAGGCAATGCCATGATACAAACAAACCAAGTTTTCCCAGTACTTCTTGAGGTGCAACTCAACAGCCTAATGCTCTCCAGCCTGCCTAACTCTCTAAAATATTGAACAGGTACTTGCTTCTCTGAGATCTAAATATATAGCACAAAGCTGCACTGAACTTCCTCAGGGCTCCTTTCTGTTATCCAAGTGTATTCATTTCTAATACTTGGTCTCTCTCCAGACAAAATGAGGTAAATATAAATTTTTAGATGGTTGCAAGAAAAGGCAGACTGTTGTGTTTAAATAAGTCCAAACCCGGAGCAGCCTAAGGTTTCAGAACAGCCCACTGGACTGCATGACTGTACCAATTCAGCTGAAACCTAATTGTGTTAAAATTGAGTCATTCTGCAGAGCTCTGGACTATGTTCTCAGATTTACACTGTATATTGCTTCCTAAATCCACAACTTCTCTCTCAACAGCCATCATTTGTGTGTATTCCTTCTGTTCGTACATTCCTCAATTCACCCTTCTTTTGGTTTCAGATCCATTTTCCATTACATACATGTTTTATTTCAAAGAGATTTGCATCTCTTCTCCGTGTGTCTCTGGTCCAGGTGTAGCATTCTGCCCTTATTATCAAATTATTTGCAAATCTGTTCTATCTTGTGCAGTACATGAATCTCCTTAACCTGCTGACTCCTTCCAGATCATTAACAGATTATTAACATGGAATTTTAACTCATGAGCTACCCAGGGACATACCACTCAGCACAAAGGACTTATTGGAATATATTACATACAGCTGATTTAATTAGAGCTTTTCCATACCTAGGTGTCTGCTGGATATGCATGATGAATGATATACCTACGATGAATTTTCTATGTCACTTTGTAACTAAAATCAGATGGAGAAGTACTGCATGAACAGTGAATTGGGCATGGTGTCCCTTTTAAAAACTGCATTTATTTTACGTAGATGAATCCCAACTTGTGGTTCATCTCAAATGAAGGAAAACATTTGTTATGAATTTGTTATTCTAAAGGAGCCAGCACACAGTAGAAGTTAGGAAGCTCCCACTGGGTCAGTAAAATGGTAGAGACCATAGAGACCAGAAGATTAGAGAATTTAAGGGATGTGTACTCAGTTGGACCAAAGCAATTGATGGCATGAAGTTCTTCAGTGAGCAAATGCCCTAAAGCATCTGGGTAGTTGAGAGTTGGGGGTCAAAGCCCACAAGTGAAGCAGTAATGTACCCTCTGTCTCAGAAACAATAAAACAATGTATTTTTTAGCACTGTTCCATAGATCAGTGCCCAATTGGAGCTTTTTAGCCTTATCTCAAGCTCATGTGAATCTCAAAGTGAGTACCTTGTAAAGGGCTGCAAAACCAGAATCTGACAAACTATTCATTAGAGCTCTAATTTACCTGTCTGTTCCTGTCCCTCACTAACAAACGTATTTCATCCAAGCTGCTCTGGAATTAAAAGATCTGGGAATACTCAGGAATCAGAAATGTTCAAATTATTTTAATAGGTTACTTTTTCAAGGCTAAATATGTGGCAGAAACAGAGATGCTGAAGAAATAAAAATAAAAGCATATATATATGTATATATATATTAGACACAACATGTCAATTTATACATAAAATGTTTTCCCACTCTTTTCTCTGAAACAGCAATGTCTATGACATTAATTAATAATAAAAAATAATCCCAAGCCCACTAACCCACCAATTCAAACTGAGAAACATACTTTGAATTTCAGTGGTCTTTTTTAAAGAAGCTATTGCATTCATATTGGGGATTTGGTGCACAATATCTTCCGGTAGAGGCTCCAGCTGAAAGAATAGAATAGAACAATATAAATATTCAATAAGCCACAGGGACATAAAACAAACTGAAATGATCTAATCCTCAGGAAAAGCTCAGCCCAAGAACTGGTTAATATGTTGCTGGTATCAGTTCTAAATGTATAGTCATGATTTTGTTTTCTGTTTTCCAGCCATGTAATTGAATTCCAAGGGGCTTTTCTATTGGCTGCAAGACTAATCTATGGAGTCTCTGAAGCAGGTGCATGTCTGTGTATTATTCATTAAAAAATGCTAGTTATTTGTGTAATTTTTGTAGGTTCCTCACAAACCAAATTCCACTGCGTCTGTATACGCAGCTGGGCACTCCAAACAAAACCTTGCTGAAGCCACAATGGAACCAAAGTGTGCACTCTATTATCTTTATTTTTCTGGTGTTATTTCATCTAACCATCTTTCCCATTTTAAGGTTTATAGGGGAAAACCATAAAACACAGCTGCTTTTACTAGCTTAACATTAATTTTAAATAAAGTAGTAAATAAAAAAATGGTCATGCAGATTAGAAGTAAATTTTCCTCAGTAAGTTTTTTGAAGAATCAGCTGCATTTTAATTTCCTAGTTTTAAATGTATATTCTTTGAGTAGGACTGCATTAGCAGAAAGAAGTGTTCAGTTACTGCATAGTTATTTTTGCCCTGCAGTGGATAAATATAAAAAATAAACTGTATTTAAAATGTCACCCATATCTGCTTTTTTGTCCACCCTCCACACATTTTCTCCTAGGAAAAACGTAAAAAAATTGTTTGGGCTAAATGCTTCTCCTTGCACTGTAATAACTATATTCTCTTTGAACTATGCTAAGAGTCATGAAACTCTTCTGCTTCCCCACGTAAACTGCCATGGCTGGGTGTGCAGGCTTGTGTCCTGAGGAGTGGCAACTGTGCCAAGGTGGACAAAAACCAGCAATATCAATACCAATCTCTCCTCTCTAAAGCTAAGGAAGTTCAACCACCGTTGACAGGAGACATCTGTACAGCAGACAAAACTCCTTTCTTAAGTGTGCCTGGGTCTATTTTAAACTAGGTCAAGTGAAGCCCACCCAAGGAGCTTCCTCTGCAAAGTTAATAGTTCAGTAGCCATCATATACTGTCCTCCAGGTTGCTACCGCTGCATGGCTACTCACCAGATAGATAAAATCAACTTTGATCCAAGCACACATAGTGGGAAGTAACTGCAGTGTGGATACTCCCTCTGTGGTGCTATTTTAAGCAAGCTCAGCTACAAATCCCAAAACTTCTGGGATCCTGCCACTACAATCATCAGTGAATGCCTGTCAGCAATAAAGGCATTGCAAATATCACCAGTCCTTTGGAGTCTTGGTAACTAAAATGAATAGGGCTGTTCATGTCATTATTTCCTTAGAAGCCCATATGGGATTGCATCTGGAAGATTTTCCTCTGGCTAGAAACAATAGCACTATGTTTTGTTTTCACATAGCATAAATCAGTCCATTCTGCTCAGTGATCAAGCATGCAGAGAAGTGCTGGTTGGACCTGACTGGGTCCCAGCACTACTTGGTTAACAAAGAGGGCAAAGTGCAAAGAAAGATTGTTCCTATCTAGTATGTATCGTGGATTAGCACAAAGACAGCAATTACAATACAAATAATATTTCAGATACTTCTGCAATCCTTGAACCACATCTACTTTATTATCTTCATAGGTGGCTCTATTTGGTAACTCTTTCAGGTGCCTGGGGGGAAACTCCATATTTACAAAAATGTCAACCAACAGTTCAAGCTTTACTGGTTTTAGAACAATAATCTATATAATGACCTTAATAATCCATACCTTGACTTCTGCAGATAAATAGCATTTGCTTTATCACTAGTCATTTTCTGTTTAAAGTAACCTATCATTTGGCCAGGAGGAATACAAACCCCTGAAGTTCTGTCTGGTCATGCTGGGTGCAGGAACACGTAAGGGGCAGCAAAGAGTAGCTTAAGGTTCTGTTTCATCGATTTCCGAATTCCTAAGGCTTTGATGACCAATTCACTTCCCTGAAACAGAACAAAATAGCTCCAGGCCATAGCAGTAGGAATAATAGTAAAAGGTATGGAATTGCCAGACTGCAATATGTGAGAGCTGTCTTGGTTTGCCCTTTGAATGTAAGATTCTTTAGGTAGACCTTTTGTACTAATTATATGCAGATGCTTTGTACTGATTATTAAGATGGAAACAACTGATGTAGAGACAGTTAGAGGAGATTTTCTATTAAAAGGTGGATATTTTGTTGCACTCCATAAAGCTGGATTTTTTCAAGAGCCAAAACCCAAAAGATTTGATTTTCCCTAATATATCAAAATCACCTCTTTATTTATAAGTATAGTTTTGTTGGTTTTTTGTTTGTTTGTTTGTTTGTTTTTTAACAAGTAGGCTGCATTTGAGTATCTAGACATATCAGGTGAGTATTCAGAAATGGCAAATGTGTTTTTAGTAGTCAGAATAAGCTGATGAATCCTTAAAAGAAGAAAAAGGCTAAAACATTCAACACCTCTCCCAATCATTACTCCATCTGCTAGCACTACTAACAGTTTTGTAGGTGATGTGAATATAATGGGCACGTTTGATCATTTCCTTAACTCTTTTTTTCCACAAAACTGTCATTTTATATTCCAAGCTTGGCTGAGGCAGGCTCATAAGCCTTTCTGTCTCCTCACCCTTAAGTACAGCCCAACAGACCTCAGACCCTCTTTCATATCAGGGAAATCTTATCAGGCTCCACAAGCGAGTTCATTACATCATATACCCTGCATATCCCAAAAAGAAATTCCATTTAAAAAGCTCTGTAGAAATAAAGCCAGTGGGTAGTGGCAGCTATTTCTATATCCTTTGAAATGAGACTGCCTGCATTCAAAAGGAGGATTCTGTTGGCAGTTATCCACTGGTTGCATACAACTGTATAGACACAGAGGTGTCCCTGGAACATATCACCAGTTAGACCCAATACTGAACAAAAGAAATTACTCTACACCTGGCATGTATGCCATCATACCCTTCCCTCCTACACTTACTGGCAGTCAGATCATGAAGGCTATTAAATCTGGAGGCGAACAGAAAAGAAGCTGAAAAGAGCACTGGAAATACTCCATAAGGAAAGAAATCTTTCAGAGAAGAACAGCTCAAGTCTGCAGAAATAACCAAACCACTGGAGAGACAGTTTGGACCAGACACAAAGGGTCACATTTTCAAAGCTTTTATATGGCTGAATTGGGCTTTTGTGTCCAAAGCAGAAGATTAATGTAGAAACTGAGTCCACTAATCATTTTCAAAATAGGAAAAACAATGTAAATGGGCAAAAAAATCACTTGGTATGCCAAAATTTGCCAGAGGCATATCAACAAATGTTTGAAGAAGGAATTAATAATGGAAATTTCATGTGCCCAGAAAGGGATCTGAGTTGATCCTTGGGAGCATGGTGAGAATCTGAAACTACAGCAGTCTGTACTGAGCTGAAAATTCTAGAAATATCTGTGTTGTCTTTAGCACGGTCATATTGTAAAGTATCAAGATTAGCTTCACTGAAGAATGTTGTGGAGTGCAGTTAGAGATTACTGACGAGTGAGGCAACTGTAAGCAGAAGGTAAGGAGCATGGAGAGCCTGACAGAAGCAGAGGAAGGGGAGGAGGCAGGCAGGCTCCTCAGGGATGCCAGGGCTGCAGGGGGAAGAATTACAATCCCCCCTTTCTTGGTTACACTATGTAAAAAACCTATCAGCATAAAGACTGAACTTTGTGGCTCTTTAGGGTCATTAGCACCTGCTGGTCCCAGGAAACCAAGCAATACCTTGGAATTATGTAACTTTGGAATCATAATATTCCCTGTTTCCTTGTCCAAACCACTTCCTGACTAGCACTGCCCACCTTGGGAACTCTCATGTCACCATGCTGACCTCTGACACGCACATCGCTCCAGTTTCTTATCCCATCCAGTTCTCTATTTCTAGACTCTGGGTTTATTCAAGCAGCAGTTGACAGGTGTTTTAGACTCTGTGTTAATTTTTTTCTAGCATTAGAGTAGATTAACAATGAGGATAAGAGATTGTGAGTAAGTTTACCATGCAATTTAAAATTGATCCCAGGCCATATTCACTTCTATGAATATTTTCATTTTGGAGAGAGAAATGCTTACCTGTTCTGGTAAATAACCCCTTTTAATGCCCTCTTGGCAGAGTTCACTGCCCAGCTGGCAAGCAACCCCAGATTGACACTGAATTCCACAAAGGAGAAAATGCCAACTTTTCATCATCAGCAGGAAAGCTACAGAGTACAAGCTTTCCACTTAAATTACCATCCCCTCCTAAATGCCAGCTCAACAGATTGCAAGAAAGAAGCACATACTTTACACTCTGCAAGAAAATTGTCTGGTGTAAGTTTTCAAGCATGCTTGGGAGCCAACCAATCACAATGTTTTGTCAAATTCTGCTTCAGACTGAAATTCAAGCCAGAAGAATATTTACTAGAAGATGTTAAATTTAGTCACTTAAAAATGTTTTCACACTTGGGGCCAAATTCAGCCTTGGCCGCCAGAGTCACTGAGAACAGACGTGCATCCTCTCTGCGCCTTTGTTGCAGGGTCCCGCTGGGCAGAGGCACTGTGCACTGCACTTCTCTGCTTCCTCTGTGCAAAGAGGAGCATGACCCCATCTGTGACTAATTATCACTTGTTACAGACCACAGAAAACTGCTGTGCCACGGGGAGCTAAGAGACACTGCCCAAACCTGTAGGCAGATCAGAGGGTCCATGATGTTAGACTGACTGCTGCGTCCCGTGGCGATATCACACCTGGCTGCTTTAAAAGGGATGGGATGAAGGAAGAGCTAAATCCTTAGGTTTTGACTCAAAGAGTTTTGTGCTTGAAAGAATACTTCCCTGCTCTTTCTGGCTGCAGAGGAATCCCTATATGAATGCAGTTATGTTGGAAATAAATTGCAGGATTTAGCATATTGGATTCAAGGAATCCATGCCCATGCCCAAGGATTTCTTAAATCCAAGTAGTGCCTCTTCAAAAATAATGTGGAGGAAAGGAAGCAGAACACGTACCTTTACATGGCTAGAGCAGCATTACTCACCACTACCAGGGACCAAAAGTTATAGCAGAGCTCTTTATAGCACCAAAGCTAGGATGGGCAAAATAGGGTGGAATTTCCATACTCCACAATGAAGATTTTTGGGGGAAATCTCAACATTCTACCCAATTTGCACAGAGTTCTTGGACTAAAATATAAATCTTAATATTCAGCGGCTTTCTTAATTGAAGTAATATGTATATCTATATACACTTTAAAAATGAGGTTTAAATCTATATAAGCAATGTGTGAAAAACTGTAGAATCTTTTAAGGAGTGTCACAATAAGTGAAAGAATTTAATTTTCAGCATGCATATCATAATCTCAGAAAGGCTTAAAAGCAATGATTCTTTTAGAATTATCTGAATCCATCTTTTCCTTTGTTTTGACAGATGCTCTTTTAATGGTCCAGATCTCAAATCATGTTGAGAAAACTCAAGGACATTTTAAGGCAACTGATGGTCATCTTGCCTTTTCACCTTCCAGAAGGTTTTCCATGTTTACATTCTGGATTTCAAGGGAACCCAGCTGCTTAATCTCTTCTCACCTCTTAGGAAGATTTCCTTCCAAGGAGATAACCTACAGTGCTTCTAATTAGGTCTGCAAATGGTCAAATGGATTTTTCTCAAAGTGACATGGAAACTTTCTGCTTGTAAACAGAAGCATGGAGAGGAAAGCCTAAGATATCAAAATGTTTTAAAAGTAATTTTACATGTAAACTTTCTAATATTAAATTGATCTTTATGAAGTTTATCCTTAGTTCGATAATTTCCTTTTTAGTTTGTTTATTATTTAAGAAGGTATTCACAAACCAAACCAAATTGAGCTGTTTCAGACATCATAGGGTGTCTCGCCTTCTTTCCAGTCTCTGTCAGAAAGGGTGTGGATCTCTTAAAAATTCTCTAGTACTTATACCAGTCCTTCCATGGTCAAATTATTTAAAGAAGATTAATTTGATAGAGTATTATTTTCCTAGTATCTTCACTCACTTTTTTCTGAGAGAAGAATGAGAAGTTATCTTACTAAACAAATCACTAAGCTATAAGCCACGTATAAATTAAAATATATCTCTTTTGGATGTCAACCTGTTCTCCTTCTTGGTTCTCTGAGAGAAACTAAGAAAAGAAGGCATTTTGCACATGTAAATTTGCTCTTAGATAACATATCAGACCAGCACTCCCTGAAAGTTGAAAGTTGTAAGTTGTGGCTATTTTTAGAATTTTTTAAGTGTTATTCTGTTGGTAATAGGACACATGAAGCAGTGAATTTCTGTATTGAAAAGTCCTGGCCAAAAACAACAAAAGAAAAGAAAAAATTTTCAAAAAGCTCTGCAAAATGTTTATGAATTCTAATCTTCAGCACATGAATAAATACATCTGACAAACTGCAGTGTACCTCACAAAGGCCTTTCCCAACCTTTCTAATTTGAGTTCAAATACATGTGCAATGTTTAGAACTGAAGTTAATCTTGCCAATGTTTTTAAACTAGGGGTGCAGCATATACCATTATTTGTAAAAGTGAAAGGCAGATAATAAGTTATAATTATCCTATTAATCACCTGTGAAGAATTGCATTCAGAGAAGAATGCATCCTCAAATTATAGTAATTGGTTGTTTAAAGAAAAAAAAAAAAATTCGTCCTTGGCAGAACACAGTTGGAGTTTGCTGTGCAAGTTCATGAATAGTATGATGAAATCAAGCAGTGTATGTATATGCTGTGGGCCATGTGGTGCATATTGCCATAAATCTATTTCTAACAGCTAACTAGGTATCAAACTTTCTCATTAGTGTCTGCTCCTTGGCAACACCTTTACTTATTCTTTTTAGCCAATGTTGGTTTCTTGTGGTACTCTTGGTAGCAACATCCTCTCTGGAGTACTTTTCTTCACAGCCATAGCATATTTTGTCTTTGAAATTCTGCACCAAACCACTTGATGTACTTCCCAGAAGACAATGTTGTTAGCAAAAGGACATGAGAAAAATGCTTATTGCGTGAGATGTTTCAAGTTATTAAGGACTATGTTCTTTTACAAGCAAATTACAAATGACTGCATGTGGGGTTTTGTATTCATTCTCATTCAGTGATAGCAGAAATAGTAGTTGGGTTTGATCCAGTGGTAAAACAAAATAAGTCAATTTCCATAAATGGGCAGCACCACCAAATGGTCATAGCTGGACAGAGGGACCCAGGCACCTACACAGAGGAGGATACACCACACCACCAGCACAGAACCATTCACATTAATCCCACAAGGGTGAGAACTTCAGGGAATGGGTTTAGAAATGCTATGAAAAGCCATAGGTGTTGTAAGTTACTATCACAGGGAAGATGACAACAGAAATATCATTGAGAGTGCCTTGGAATGGCAGCTGATCAGTAAGGCAATGCTGCATTACTAAGATTTTCAAATGCCTCAAGCTGGGTTATGTAATTCATATTTCAGTACCTCAGTACCTAAATAAAAGAACTAACACTGAGCTGAGCAGCTTTTTTAGTAGCATATACCACCATACTGGAAACCTTTCCTTATGGATTTTGTCAAAGGTGACAGTAGATAAACCCTTTGAAACCTTTCTCTTTTTTTTTTTTTTTTCTGGTGTCTGTTTAACATTTCTGAGAATACTTTTGAAAAAGCTAACACTTTATTCATTGTATGTATAATGTAAAAAATATCAAGCATTGTTGATGTGTCATAAAGATGAAAAGCAAAGGTTTAAAAGAACACTTAGAAAATTTTTCTACCCAACATCCATCAGAAGACACATAATTTCACCTTATTCACATAGGTAGGAAGCCTTGAAGTGGAAGAGAACTGGCAGACTAGCCTGCAATTTGGCACTAATACATTTGATTGGATAGATTATATAGCTATTAAGACTTCCCCCGAGGGGGAAAAAGTAGCACACTTCACTTTATAATAAGATCTTGCAAAATTCACAATTTATGGTAACGGCTTTTGTCCCTTCACAATTTTGGCTGTGTCTTCAGCTATTTTTTTTTTTTCCTTCTCACTGTATTTATAGGATAAATTGATATCTCTCATTTATAGGATAAAAGACATTTTTTAATGGACAGCAGGAATATTTTCACTAATAGGAATCCTTATTTTGCATTTGTATACATAAATAGCACATACTCATAGTTACTTAGTCTTACAGTCTCCTCTCAAAAGTTGTGAACATATACAGTGTTTGATAACTCTTGGAGACTCCATTTCAACTGATGCATACATATCAACCTGAATCTTCCTTCACTTTTTTTTTCAATCTTACACACATTTTAATTAATGTTTCAGAAGTGAAATGTCAAAATACTGCAAAATATGTGCCTTTGCAATATACAGTTTCTGAGATTATTAGTTACCTTGAAAAAGACATTTTTTTCCCATGATAGATGCCTAAAAGGTCCATTCCTAGTAGATGATATGTGCACCAATGACTACCAGTGATGTCAAGTCTGATATTCAGCACATCACTAAAAACAATTTGGAGGTTTTAAATATTACTCAGAACTGGGAATAATTTAGGCATAAACTAAAGAATTTGTATAATCATCTAATTTAGAGGTATTTCTGCAACCAGGCCTGTTCATTTCTAAGACATATTCAAATTCCATGGTTTTTATACCACATGAAAAAGGACTGACACTATTGTTACTAAAAGAATACCAAAGATAGCAGGTTCAGCAAACTTTGCTCATTCTCTCCAGCTGCTATGATTTATGTTTTACCTCATTTCCTAGGAGGGCATTTATACAGGCTTCAGAGGCATCACAGATGGCAGTAAGGTCATGTCCTCCCTCCAGTGCCAGCACCACGCGGCCGTCCGCCAGCTTCAGCAATTGCTTGGTTAGGTGACCAAAACCTGGTATTCAAATACAGGAGAGCAAATGATTAAAGAAGAACAGGCATTGCAGGCATGTTTCACATCTGCTGAACAAGAATGTAGAAAGCTCTGGAATACTGTACAAGGAGCATAGGATATACTTAGTCCAGTATCCTGTTTCTGACCATGGCCCTCACCAGATGATTTGGAGTTAGTATATTGAATTTTTTATGAGGCATATGTGAGATAATATCCCTCATGCTGATCCCTCATTGCTGGAGATTAGTTCAAACATAAGGATGTCTCTCTTCTTACCTTTGTTAACCATTATCACCTTGGATTCTCTTCCTATTTGCATATCAGTGTGATATACAGCCATATTATTTAGAGAGATTTGACATGACCCTGATCACTTACGGCATTGATATGACAAATAATATTTGTAGTTAAACTACGGTGCTATAATTAAAAATAATTGTGCTTTCCAAATGGGATGATGAAGGGTTTTTTATTTAAAAATTACTTCTTCCTTCGTATTTGAGGTTTGAGAATTATATAAAATCATGGACTGAGAGATAGTGGAAACATATGTTACCTCTTAGCTCCATCTTGAAGTGTTTTTAGAAGCATCACTAACAACTTTAATTCAGGGTTTTGGAATACGTCAAAACTGTCTAGAACTTCGTAGCTATCTCTACCAGTATCACTCACTCCTGACCAGCAGTTCTCTAAGAAACTGCACCATAGCCAAAAATGATGGTACTCCATTTTCTGTGGTGATCTGTAACTACACAGACATTACCACAAAGTTTTCATCTGTGATTCAAGTAAAGTTAATTTATTACATTTTTAATGACAAGAAAAAATGCATGAAATATGTCAATTTGGAGTGAAGATTTTTGGAAAAATTTCTGTGGTAGTTTCCTAGGACAGCTATTGTTTTTGTTTAATCTCTTTCCAGTAAGAAATGATAAATAAAGGTTTAAAACTATTGACATTAAATAAACAGCACAGCCCATTCTTAACTTTTCCACTTGATCTGTACTAGTTGCTCCATTGATGGTCATCACTACTCATTCCAGTGCATTTCATTTCCTTAAATAAAGCATTAGAAAGTACCTGCTAAACCCTGGAGTTCTATAAAGACAGGAAAATCCACATATTTTTACTGTGCTCCAGTGAAGAAGACCACCAAAAATTAAAACTGTGAAAATTACAAGAATATTTTCCAGAGAAATTTTCCAAACTCATGTTTAGTTCTGTTTTCATCTTAGGATGTAAAATGGACATCTTTGTTAAGCACATGTCCAACTGTTTTTAGAATAGAAACTTTAACTATATCAAATCTGGATTAGCTGTACAGACATAAAAACCCCAAACCAAAAAAATCCTCACCTTGCCACTTCATATATAGACGATCATATAAACACTTGAGATGAAATACTGTTTCCTTGAGCCACTGCCCAATCTTCTGTACCCTAAAAATACTGCAGTTTTTGATTCTAGCTAAGTAACTACACTGTGGTTCAAATTACATAAAGGGCTGAATAACAAATAAAACCTTAAACTCCCATTTAAACTCAGCCTTCCCTCATGAAAAAAAAAGAAACAAGAAAAAAGACCAACAACCCCCCACCCACTCTACAAAAGACCACATTTAGATAGGATAATAAACGTGAGGGAAGGAGTGGAATGAGGGTAACCTTTGATCTTTAGCCAATTTCTGCTGTCTTTTACCTACAGAAATTATTTCTGTCTGCATGTTACACATGAGAACTTTAGGTCCATAAGAAGAGAGTGCCAACAGTGTAAAGTGAGTCAAAGATAGAACATTTACAGGAAATGAGGAGAATGAACAGGCACAGGCTCCTCACATCTGTAATTCACCCTTGGAGTGTGTGAGGAATCCAACAGCACTTTTAAGATGACATTATCCTTTGTGTTATACAGATTCTGTGAAGGGAAAGCTCTACCACGTTTCCCCTGTGCACTGGAGAATTTTGTATTACTGCAAATATTGCTATCTCCACATCGTAATCTTCTAAAATTTGTAGGGCAATAAATGTAAAGATTCTTGCTATGCCTTTTCTTTGTTTAGACAACCATACATAATATAACCCACATCATTGTTACAATATTAGTTTGTCTGCCTGGTTTCCTGATGATTTTCCTAGTATCAGTGCTGACTGAATCAGGATACAATGAGTTACACAGAAAGCATCTTTCTAAACAGAGATCATGGTAACAGGATAAACTGTTTCAACCAAAATTAATATGATGGGGCTTTTCTTTGGTATAAATACCCTGAAAAAGTAAAGTTGACTTGCTAGAAAGTGAAGAAATAACTTTATCAACAGTACCAACACCGTCAGTGACTGAATGAGTTATGGAAATTCTTAACAAAGAAACTTGGATCCTGTGTCACTGCAGCAACCTAGGAAAGATGTTTGCTTCCTCAAGGAAATTCCCTGGAGTGCAGAAGTAAGAAAATTGAAAGAAAGGGATCCCAGTGAAGTAATAGCTTTAAGATGGGTTGTAGTTCATGCCAAATAATTAATGAAAACAAGAAGAAAATAGTAACAAGCACCATTAAAGGAATCCGTCATCTCCCCTGATATAAGGAGATCAAGCACTAGCCAACTTAAGGTGAGAAAGGAGTCAGACAAGCATTTTGAATCCTGGGCCTTCCAACTCATGTGAATATTTAGAAATCAGCAGCAGTTTTTGGCCTTTCTGCTGTACCTGCTGAAATCTTCTTGTAAATGTGCTCAGTGATTTTGCATTTCGGAGAAGTGCAGTATTTTTCTAAATTAGGCTTATGCAGTGTGCCAGGAAATTGTGAGAATGGTTTTGTGCCAACTATTATCTTCATAATTTCTTTAATTTAAACATTAAAAGTTTCATCAACAGATGAAACAACTTGCTTCATCAACAGATCCAACATTTGGGTGTCCTGGGTAGAACTTGCAAATGCATTTAATATTCATTTGATATCATCCTATTAAATATTATAATTAACCTTTGATTTCCACAAGAAACAAAACACTACTAAGTCATTCTGAAATTCCTACTCACCAGGTGTTTTTTACTTCCTTCAGAAAAAAACCTGGGTTGCACAATGTACATCCAAGCAGAGAAGACTAGATTACGACTGTAACCATTATAAACCATGTTATGCATTGGAGAGATAATCTGTATATGAGCTGTTATTTGCCAGTCTTTGAAGTAAAAATACAAAATTTCATACCAAAAACATAATGCGTAATTTTGAATTATGCCTTTTCCCCTTCCTGCAGTACTATTATGGGAGGAGACACCATACTCAGACTTTTGTAAGAAATTATCCTAGTATAGGAAGGTGGAAAGAAAGAAAATTATTATTCCATTACACTAATGAGTAAGCTGTCAGGCTGTTATTGAAGGACACAGTGTGCTGATCACTTGAATTACCATCTAAGGAAGTAATTCATCTTTTAGTGGACTGATGCCTCAGTAAGGATCCTGGGGTTTTTCTTCTGTTTGTAACAGACAAACTTCCCCTACACTCTTTTTAGTTCTGCTAAGCAACAAGGAATGGCATGGGTGAGGTTTCTGAAGCCTTATTTGACCAAAGTCGGTGGAGCAACTGTATTCTACCTGGGCTTACTGAAAACCAAAAAAAAGTTTAAAAATCCTATAAAGAGAGAATGCAGAGTTATTTCCATTTTATTTTGAATTATCCTTACTCTGATAACCTGAAATGGACAGTGGCAAGCAGAAGGCAGGTAAAACACCTCTTATCTATGTCCTTTCCTCTCTGACAGGCTCCTTACCCGACAGTCTGTTGGGTTACGTGTGCTTGAAGTAAAGCTAACCAGTCAGAGTTCATATGGACAACTTCCCATTTTGCAAAAGTAGAATTTGAGAATGAAGACAACTTGTGAACATTATTCTTTTTGCATCCTTTCCTCAGCAGACAAGGAAAGGAACCATATGGATGGGGTGAACTCCCAGCCAGCACCGCAGCACTCCTTGTTTGCATAAACAGTCATATATGCAACTCAAATTGCTTGCCAGCAAATGTGCAAACAAACAGTGGGGACTAAACCTGCCTCAGCAGAAGAGAGACCCCTTCCCTCTCCCCCACTGTGCATAAGGAGAGCAGATGTCTCCTGTGCAGTCATTTTTGGGTGATGGCAAGCTGAACAAAGCCGTGGTGCTGGCCCTTGCTCACTGGAGATGGCTGGTGAAGGAACAAGGACACGTCAACAACCAAAAGGTTGGAGAAGCTTTAGAGTTATGGAGAAAGCATCAGCTTTTTCAGCTTCAGCAGCAGGGCCCCAACAGCTCTTTTGGCTTCAGTGTATTAAAAGCTACAACCCAACCCTAAATTACAGGCAGAGCTCTGGTGAGCTCCTCTGGATACTAAGAGCAGCCTGGAGAGGAATACATGCAAAACACAAAACCTCCACAGTCTCTGTCCTGGACCTCCAAGCATGTATTTAACTATTATTTACCATTTAATCATGTCATTACTCTCTAATTTACTTGACAATGTGTTTTCCTCTCACTAAAACTGTTGCAATGATTGCTGCCAAAATTCTACCCACCAGTGTTCCGTGCTCCTTCCCTGTGGCTCCTTCGTGACTATTTGATTAATTTTCATTGATATTTTTCCAACAATAGCATCTAAAATTAACTGGGTCAGTTTTTACATAACTTCCTGAGTCACCAGGCTACGTGTCCTAAATAAATATGTCCATACAGGAGTCAAATGATAATTTACCCTTACAGCACTGGCAGGGGCTGGGATATTTTACAAAACTTGTGTTCTACGATAAGAGAACATATTTTATTCTCAGCTCCTAATTCAGGACCTTTTATTCAATCAAAACTTCATTTGGATGAAGTCAGAGACTTGACTCATTTGGCAGGACATGGCCTTGAGTGAGGGGGAAAAGGAGATTTTAACGCCAAATACATTCTTATGAAAAACATTTTCCAAATGGCTGAAATTACAAATGTTAGTGTTGAGGTACCTGAATTTAAATGGTACATTTGGCTCCAGGCATTAGCTGCTGATTTCTTGCTTTTAATACAGGAGAAGGAAGCTCAGTAACACTTCAAATTACATGTCTCAAGCAGGCATTTAATTTATATTAAATTAGACAGTAATTGTATGTTAAATAAATACCAATAGTCTCAGGAACAAATTTTTATGGAATAACAATTTATGTAATAGATGTTTTTATTGCATGCCTATTAGGTCTACAGTAATATGTTTTTCTTAATTAGCTCCTCTTTAGCTGTTACACAGAACATAACTTACTAAATCTCAATGTATATTCAAGGATACATAGGATACCTCTTTGGAAGTCAAATACAGCAAACCTGCCTTGCTACAGGAAGAGGTGACCTTGCAATGCTCAGCAAGATGGTATTTTCAATTCACTTGAGATATGGATATATCCAAGTGTGCCATACAGTCCATAGCATTTTCTTAGTCCTTCATGAGGGAGGAACTTTTATACCTTCACCACACAAGGCAGCAGTGACCACCAGGCAAAACGTTTCTCAGAGAAAACATATGGAGGAAAAAAACTTCCCCAAGCTTTTCTTGCAATTAATTCACGGTAAAAATAAAAGGATGGCATTTCTTTTGTAACTTGCATTATCAAGCTTTACGGATTCTGCACCCTCCAGGAAAGGTCATGGTAATGTACAAAATAATTATGAAGCTTTTAGAACTGTTAAAGTGCTGTTATGTGGATTCAGAGGGAAAATATTCAACCACAGATTTCAGCTGCCAAAATCAAAGCAGGGACCTTTGGATATTCCCAAAACAGGCTGGATGTTTTTTAACCCTGTTCTCACTAGCTCTTTGCTCTGTGTCTTCCTTTCTTCTCTGTTTCCTCACATTTCCTTAATGTCTGCCCCTTCTTATAGCTGGCCCAAGTAATAGTTTTTTCACTGTCCTGCTATCCTTCCTCTCTTTTTTTATTTTGCTTCTTATTTAGAAAATCCTCTACTAAGTGAAGCCAGACAGGATGCAAGATGACCCGTTCAACAGAGATCTTCCCTGTTTTTCAAGAACAAGTAGCTGTTCTGTATCAGAAAGTAGAAGCCAGAAGAGAGAAGCTGTAGGACTTCATATAGCAATTTCAGAGTCTTGGATTCAGATCTCCCTGAAAAAGGTTGTTGCTTCATCAGTGAGGTGAGGGGATTCTCTATGGAGTTTGGAGAGCTTTTTCTTTTTTCCTGAAAACTAAAAACCCTTTAAAAGGATTCTGTGGAGATAGACTAATCAGACCAATAATTATCTGTGAAAATCTGTCCCACATACTGTGAAATCTGCCAAGCTGATAGAGCATGTGGTATTACTGTTATCATAATAACTTCTTCCAAATCTGATCAAGTTGCCTGATTAAACTGATATATAATATATGCATCTGATGTTACAAGTTACAGATGATTATATCTCCAAATCTGAGTCTAGACTCAGTAAGGGGTTGGCTAAAAAACAAGACATCTGATAAAAAAATAATTCAAAGTATGAGGAATTTGTTTCTAATCCATGCTGGAATGAAAATCAGATACTACTATTGACTATCCAAATAAATCAGTAAGCTTGATTAAGTTTGGAGAAGTTTATTATAATGCTACTGCCTATAAAATCAACTTGACACATTTTTAAAATACGTGGGGCAAATTTTCTGCTGTTATACATGAATAGCTGAAATGTGGGCACTGAGTTATAACTGAAAACAATCTGATGGGAAGATCTAGCCTTATTTCTTTTTCTAACTGATGAAAAGCCAAGTCAGTTAATGCTGAATTGACCCAGGAGGCTAACACAAAGGATCTGATTTAAACCCCATCACTCAGAAGCTAAGAACTGACTGCCATTTTCTGAAGATGGTCTAATATATTCTGCCAAGAAAATCAACATGGACTAAAGGATCTTTCCAACTTATACAGTTTCTCAGAGCATATAAATTAAGGCTCTCATTTTATTTTCAGTCATTTACTGACCCTACCACATCAACATATCAGATTAAATTAAAAGCTCATTCCTTAGCCAGTGTTAATCAGCATATACCATTATCTAAAGACCTAGCCTCCAGATGTGGACCATTCATCAACCCAAGGCTAGTGACACACATACAATAAGCACATCAGGGAGAGGTTCTTGTAGGTGGATAGACTTGAAGTAAACACTCTATTTCCTGACCAATTTGGCAACAGTTTCCTGGTGAACTCAGCATTAGTATCAGAGGTCTAGTGCCCCTCAGGATTTGGATCACATTGTTTAATAAACATAATTTTATGAAATCAGAAGGGAATAAGGCACTGCGTTTCTAAGGGATTACTGTACATCTCATATAGTTATTCACTCTCCCTCTGGCCCTGTGCCTGTTAACCCCACCTGACACATGCTATAATCACCCAGAAATGCACTGCCTGTCACCACTTATTGAAAAGGTAATGTGTAAAACTCGCTAGAGGAAATGGTATTGAAACTAGGTTTGGGGTCTGACTCCTTAAAGTCTTCTGTTTAATTGCAATTTCCAAGTAAAATACATTGAGCAACTTTCTATTATGTTGTTCTGTTACAAAAACATGTAAGAATTAAGGATGTGATTTCAACCCAGACAACAGCCCTTATGTACCTTTTCATACTGTTAAAAGGACACAAAAATGCCATGAAATGGTGGAACTGTAAAAGCAGCTATAGCTACCATTTGAATGACATAGGTGACTCTATCCAACCTTCTCCATGAATAGAGAAGTTATGTCAGAACCATATCAGTCATATTATTACACAGCAGAGTTTGCAGGAGCCTTTACCTGCACAAGAAAAGGTGGCAGGGAGCAGCACAGGCTTCAGGTGAAGGCAGGACTTATGCCAGTTTGTTGTCATGCACAACAGGTGGAAATAAGTAGAAGACATTTTTATTTTCTGGTCTCTTTGCTTCTAAAGAAATTCTACCACACCACCTGTCTCTGCACCACCCCCCCCACCCCCAAATCCCCCAAGAAATACATATGAGAATAAAATATTTTCTCAGAATTTTGAATAGCTCATCCCTGTTTTTCCAGTTGTCCAACATACAGTAATCTGAAAGAGTTTTTCTGTGAGATTCTGCAGTCAGGTGGTGACCCACCAATTACTGCTTGAGAATTAGTGGTTCAGAAGCCTTATGGAGTTCTTTACTCAGTAGTTTTCTACTTTTTCTTACAGAAAGTTAAAGCAATAAGCTGACATGGATGAAAGATGCCTTCAGGTGGCTGAGCAGTCGAGGAGTACTACTTTCTGGATTTTCTCAGAGTGAGGAGCACAATCACTCCTGATTCTGCAGGATCCATATATAAGCAAATTACCAGTATCTCTGCTGTTACCATAGCATGACAGCAGTATTAAGGGAAGCTGGAAAACCTAAAATAAATGGTAATCTTCATTGAACAATAGAAACATCAAGACAAACAATGGTATTTCTGTGCTACACTCAGATCTAAAATCCAGCTAACTAGTGTCAAGGTAATTTGAGGACTCCAGATGTTGTTGCAGCTGCAACAGTCATCTTAGTCATTCTCCTTAAAAGTGGGAAGTTCACAATAGGGCAAAAACCATTCCTTCCACATTGAGATGCTGTTTCTTCAGCAGCAACAGTTATTTCTTCTTCAAGGGAAAACAGTACATCAGCTTTTTTAGCTGGAGACACTGAAAATCTACTACCAGAATAGCTACTGTTTCTCCCTCCAGAGTTTTAACAGCTAGAAGTAAAATAACCTGCTGCAGTGGCTCAAAGCTCTCTCGTGGCTCTAGAATCTTAGCAAATAAGGTATATCAAATTGCAACATCAGGATTGAATTTACTCTTTGCTCTCATGAAAGCTGAAGATCCACAGTAGCTGAGAGTTTGGGGAAAAATTATCCAAACTTCATAGAAAAAACACTTAGAAACCGTAGAAAAGAAAGGCATTCAAATCTCTCACTACAAATAAATAGAGATAAACAGGGAGGAATATCAAATTCATAACAGTTCCACTCATTACAACATGAAGTGGTCACTCCAGCAGAGAGTAAACTTTTTAGTCATTCTCAGTTTTGGCCAAATTGCTGATTTAATTTCATAAAATAAATGGCCATGGACCAAAATTGTAGCATCTTCTCACTGGTTTTTACCTAGATTTTAGTGCTAAAATTTACGTTGGAGGAAATTAATTAATTAGTAATATTAATTACTCATGAGATATAAAATGAAAGAAAAAAGGGACATTAAAGAATTGGGAAAAGGATAAAAGTGGTTAATAAAAGAGACTGTTATTACATAATAGGACAAATAAATATACTTGTGGCTAGTAGACAACAAAGGCATGGAAGGATGAGCAAGAAAAAAATGAATGTGAGTATGAAACTAAACACTGACAAGGAAACAGATTTTCCTATAATCATCAGAAAGAGTCAGAAAGTAAAGAGAGCTGAGTAAGTTTATGATCTTATTTTTACAAGGGGATGCAGAACATTTCTGAATTTTTGCCCAGGGATATACTTTTGTATCCTTTATTTGAAGAGAAATGTGAGACAGTGCCCTAGTGATATTAACATGGAAATCATTCAGTGAACTGGACAGAACAGTGATAAATTGCTAACTAAAAAGAGGTCTTAACACAGACAGCTGGCACAGTGCTGGGTGACAGGTTTGTATGTGTGGGCAAAAGTGTTGGTGATAACACTCAAAGCAATGGAAACATTTAAATAAGCAGGTACTTGACAACAGGCTGGTCTCTCTAGGAGCAGTCATTTGCTATTTATTCAGACATACTACCATACCGTCACAGAGACAAAATTTCCTCAACTCATCTGGACTTGAGGAACCAATAGCAGTTGTTCCTTCTAACCTTTTAGCTACTTATATATCTTCGCAGACCATGCCTTTTTCTAATGGGTCATCACAAATAAACTCAAACTACCTTGCCATAAATAAAAATCCTTAGTAGCAGTGGAAAAGGTGGCTTCTATCTCTTTCCCAGGTGACACAGAACTCCATCTCAAGCTGATGAGCCTTGGCACATACCTGGTCAAACCTGGAATGGCTCAAAGATGGCCTATAAGTCTTTTTAACAAAGATAAAAAAACAAAGAATTTTTTTTCCTAGTACCCAATGTAAACACAAACAATAAATCTTTGCATTTTTTATAATACTTGCAAAGACTGAATGCTCATATCTCAGAAGAAAATATGTCTGAAGACAAGTGCTTGCATGTAGGTAAACAAAAAAGTAATTTCCAAACTTAAGATGATTTTTGGCAGCGATAGCTATTAATAAAAACCATTTCTTTAGTGTTAAAATCTATACAAATCAGAGCAAGATCTGGATGTTGTCTATTCAAAAGGTGTGAAATCCAACACATGCAGCCGGCGGGGCTGATACAGGTGTGATTGAGCAGGTGTGTGGTTGCAGGCAGAGAAGGTTGTAAAAAACCAATTTTTTTTTCTTCCTATCCTGTTTCAGATGCCCAAGAAACAGGCAGGAATAGTCCTTAAGACCCCTTCAGGTTCATAGGATTTTTTTACTTCTTGCATTCTGTACTGTGTCTTCCTGTACTCTCACTAGGTCTGGAAATGCTCGAGAGAAATTTGCTTTGACATGACTATTACCTGTTCTGTGGGACTGCAATATAATGCAAGCAAGTAAATATTTATATCAGGGTTTGGCTCAAATTTTTAGCTGTGTCTTTTCATGGGCAGTTGCAATGCGTAAGTGACCTGATAGCTGATGCTACACATTGGAAGATAGGAAAATTAAAAAGAAAAAATCATTTAATGTGAAATTAAGATTTAAGAAACAAGAAATTTAGGGTACCACAGTGCCATTTTTTTTTTTTTCATCAACCACAGAACTTGTTGGGTTTTAAGGTTGCTTTTAATTATTGGAAAGTGGATAACAGAAAAAACCTGATATACAGAGGACAGGTAGAGGAACATTTATTTCCTATATTTTTTAGCTTTGGGCAGAAATAAAGAACTTAGCATTTACTTCTGGCTTATAGTTAAAACCCAAATTTGGCCCTTTCTAGGCAGAGAAAAGCAAATGTCCAGAATAGTAGATGTTCATTTAATTAACATCTTTATCTTGCAGCATATGCAAAAGGGTTCCATTGTGCAAGCAATCATAAATCTCTCTTGGTCTAACTTCAGAGCAATTGACCTTACAACCCAAATAACGTTCCTCTGTGCACAGTTTTTGTATGCAATTTCTATATTTACTGTTCCAAAGAAGGAGTGTGTAAACAATTTCAGGCAAGACTGAAGTGAGCAGCTCATTCATCCTACATATGGATTAATGTTTGTGCCAAACTGGAAAACTTGTTCTGGAAAGAGTCTCTACTGATGCTACTGTCAGTGTTTCCAGATTCAAATTTTTCCTTTATTTGATTTTGTGTACTGATACTATCTTAATTAGGAATGAAATTAGGAGAAGAGAAATGACAGGTTTTAGCAGTTCATTGGACAGCAGAGAGTATTATAGGGAAAGGTAGTGACACTTTGGTAGTGACACAAGAGTATTCCCTTGTCAGTCATCAAATGACTGCCACCAATAAAAAAAATTCAGAGGACCTCTTCAAGAAAAAGGCAGAAGCAGAAACACAGACAACATAAATGTAACTTCTACTTGTTCTCACTATAACTGTGCAGTGTCTTACATTCTTGATATTTCTTTTTTCTATAAACAAAATTTCAGGCCACATCTTGAAGAGTTCAATATGAAAAGCACACATATCACTTCCATACATGTGCTCCAGGTGACATCTGTATGGAAACAGTGATGAACCCTTTTCTTGATGAAACACTGTAAAGCCTTTATTACAAAATTTATATATATATAAAAAAAAGTGTTATCTATGTGAGCAGTGCTCATTAAAAATCTCAAAGTAACCGGCTCCAAGATGAATTTTGGCAAACTGAATTCCGCATGTGGGAGAGGCAACTTTAGCACTTAATATATACCAAAAAATCTGCAATTAATCCTGTGAGATTCTTTTGGGGTTAGCCACTCCTGGAGAGCTCTGGAACTCTTGAGTCAGCCTCTGGAGGCACCACTAACAATCTCAGGGCTCTGGGCTTTTAATTGAGATACCAGGGTCAGGTGGTTAAAGCTGAGGCAGCCCAGAGTACCTCGAACTCCCCAGGATGTTATCCCTGTCCTTCTATTACACCTAAGTATGGTCCATCTTTTATACAGTAAAAAGTAATAGTAAATGAATAGGTCAGGTAGTGAAGCCCTGTTTCACGTTTGTAACACTGTTTATAAACACGTTAGTATCTTCCATATGTTATGTTCAGCTTAGAGACTCCCAGCATACTGCCTTCCTAAAGGAGTATGCTTTGACTTCCTAGTTTTTTTTTTCTATTGCTTACTAGTGCTCATAAATGACATCCTATAGTACCTGCTCTCTTAATGTGTAACTGAAGCAACTGAAAAGAACAGAGTAGGGATTAAATAAGACAAAATGATAACAAGTAAATAACCATTTCTCTTCATCACACAAATATCCAGGAACCTTTGCAAAGAAATATCACTCCTCAGACTTAAATAAGAACATAAATTAGAGCTGGTGACTACTTCTCAATAAGAATAGGAAAAAGAACACTAGCAGAGATGGGAAGAATGAGTCCTAAAATTAAAAGAAATATTTATGAAAAATAACAGCATTTGCATTCCTATTTGCCTGGGCCACTTGCCCCTTTTGTAACCTGATAAAACAAGTGAGTCAATACAAATCAAGATGACTTAGTGGAAGAACAGCAAATGGCCATTGTAAAAGTAGAGGCCAGAGGAAAAGGGACGCCACAGAGACCCCAGTCACACAATCTTTTTTTGCAAGCAGATTTAATGGGTGTGCTGTGGCCAGACACCTTTAGAGTCAGACATGGCATTTCTAAGAGAAAAAAACCAGCAAGATCCTACACAAAGTAGGTAAATTAAAATGGATCATGGACTCAACATGTTAAGAAGTTCATATTTTGAAAAGAAAATAGTAAAAAACTTGCACAAACTATTTTTCATGAGAATACATTCGTTCTACAACCATTTTTATGTGATAGACCAGAAATGCTACTCTTTCCTTCATAGATATACTGCCTTGTTTTTATCAATCTACCCTGACTGTAAAGGAGCCTTCCAGAAAACAGTGAATAAACTAAAAAATTATGCAGTCCATCCTGACTATCTGACAAATCACTGGAAAGTTTCATTTTCCCCCTTGCCTGTCTGACAAAACTGCAAGACAGCCAAATACAGGTGTTCAGATATGTTCAGGCAACACTTTTTTTTCTTTCTCTCTTTTTAATATAATATTTTGTCCTTTACTCTGGTGAAAACATTATGGTTGGTAAAGTAAGATCAATCAATAATTCTAATTTTTTAAAGCCTTTAAAGTAATTTTTTGAGAAATATGGTAGTTTAGACAGCACATTTATTTAGTTTTAATTTTTGTGCTGTCATACATCAGCACTGAAGTCCTGATTTAGAACACATGCAGCGTGCCTTTGAAGTTTTGGCTGTTTTTTAACAATGGCAAAAAAAGATATAAAAAAATTAAACAGCACCAGAAAAAAAATCATAAAACAGGGCTTTTGTGCTCTTGATTTATATATTGTTTTTTATGTCCGTTTAAAAAAAAAGCTTTATTCTCAATAATCTTTCATGGGAAGCTTTGCTCTGACATACTTTCATCTAAGCCTTTTCTTCTGTGCTGACCTTTCTTCTTTCTATCCCCCCCAAGTCTCTGAATCTTTCTAATATCTTTCCCATTCAGTAGCAAAATGAGTTTATTGGAATTCTTATGAAAACCAAAAGAGTAGAAACTGTGCAAGTGATATGCTTAAGTGATATTTTTTGACGAAAGTAATAAATATTCCAAGTAAATAGGACCTCCAAATAAAACAGCAGTTTTCTTCTGGTGCTTGTTTGACTTCCCTTCTGGGCTGTATATGTGCACATGTCGTCGTCTTTTTGGCTAAGTTACACAACAGTGTTTTCTTTCCAAGGAAGTGCCTGAAAGCTGATAGTTGCCATTGCTCATTTTTATCCAATGTGTTGTAATGAATATGAGCCAATGCCATATTTATTTGTTCTGTGGCCAGCTTCTTCCTGTTTTTTTTTTTCTCTTCCTTTCAGCTCAAGGACCAAATTGTTGAAACAACAACAAAACCACCACAACTGGCTTTACAGCCTTTCTCTTCCTTAGGGTCTTCCATTCCTTGGAAAATTTTAGTGCATTAGTAGTATCATCTAAATGTATCAAAACTAGGTGCTGCAAAGGAGGATTTTAATTGCAGTTTACCTGAAAAACAGTTTCTAGATGGACCAATCCAATCCCAAAGTTGTCCAGAGGTTTGAATAATATTAACCCCACTCTTGCCATAATTCTTGTCAGCCCAAATATAAGTGTTCACATTACCAATCTGTATGTGTAGAAGGGTAAGTGCAGGGTATTTATGATAGCTGAAAAAGCTGGAGAAGCAGGGACTAGCAAGGCAGTTGGACTTGGAGAAAGCTTAACACCTGAATGCTGGGAGTTTGCTGAGGATCTCCTCATTCACTGTAACTCTACCCTCACCTTGAAAATCACATATCCATATCTGCACCCCTTCTAAACTACTGCTTACTGCTAACAGTGAAATGACAGCTGCATCTGAGGTGAAAGTTGTTTTTTTATTACAGATAATTCATGTGTTAGTGCAAAATAACAAAACCAACAGAATCTCCTATCACCAACACTGACAGCTGAATTTATGTCAAAATGGTTTTTCCCAGTGAAGTGTAGGGGTAAGCTTACTGCAAAGACACCTCTGAGTTCCACAATACCACTCTTAAAATCCGTGTAAAGAACTTGTGTAAAAGTTTTTGTTAATACTGAAGATTCTGCAGTTAATTTTATTTTTAGGGCATTTAACTACCCATTTTATCAACTTGACCTGTATTAAGATAAGTCTCATTTATAATTTCAATTAACTTCATATTCAATTTATGACATTTTTACATATTGGAACTGGATGGGAAAAACCCCTTGATTTTAATATTTCTCAAGATTTTTCTTTCCTACCTTTAAGTTAGGAAAATTTAGCTGTCTTGCCTCTGCAACTACTCCAGTCTATTTACTACACAGTAGGAAGAGAGGAATATCCCCAGGAAGATCTGTTGCACCAATTTTCTTAAAATATGGTCTTTTTGGGATTAAACACCTCTCTACACTGCCTGTCATGGACAAATTTGGACTTAATAAGATGTTGAATGTCCAGAAAGCCAAAATTTGAGAGATAAAGCTCTTTTATGGCTCCAAAAGACTATTTACACCCAGGCACCAGACTATTTACAAATATTGAAATACTTTCATCTATTTACAAATATATGAAATACTTTCATCTACCAAGGTCATGCATTGTGAATGCAGCATGCTCAGTGACAAGCTTCTCAGGTAAATATGAAATTAAAGATGAATGCATTTTAGTTAAGTAATCTATGCTTCCACTAGTGCCTCAATAAAAATTACTCTTGATAGAGATTTTGTAGGTTATGGAGACCTACTTTCAAATCCTTGTATTATTTAAGCAAGTTATAATACTAATATTATCATACAATATTAGTACATTAATTATACTTAATAAGAAAGTATTTTCTATATAAGAATACTACCTAATATATTTCTAATAATCATTCAAATTTCAAGCGCTCAGGGGTATTTTTATACAGAAACCTATTTCTATTTTTATATAGAAATTATATAGAAATTATGTTTGCTCTGCTTATAGTACACATAGTCATATTTGCCTGTCATAATAATAATAATCTTCTTAGCTTTAGAGTCTATTAATCTATGAATGTCTAGTATCATTTCCTGATTCCTGATAAAAGTTGAAAACAATTGTATGCACAGAGAATTTCTATGCCAAATTTGTTCCATTAAATCCAGTGATAGTTCCTCAGACTAAACAAAATATTTGCTATCCTACTAACCCACTGTACACCTTGCTTTCTTTGTCTAAGACATAAATAATCTGCTCTTTAAAGCTCTGCTCAGTAGTAGTTCAATCTCTCCTAACACCCTTTTAGTTCAGTGTCCTCTTCTCTTGAATATACTGGCACTTCTCTGCTAATAACATGACAAAAACTTGGTAAGTGGTATGCATTTACCAGGGTGGCTTTTAGATATCCTAGAAAAAGAAGGGAATTTGACCATTTGTCCTGGTGTTTTAGAAGTTAAACAACCTGGTCAAAAGAATCATTCCAGCTCAGATGTCTGATGTCCAGCCTTCCCATCCTCACACCTGGGATTTCCCAGGCTGAAACACTGGAAAATGTCCTCCTCCATCATGAATTAATTTGCTGCTCTCAAGCCCTTTCTTTCAGATTAGCAGTTGACATATGTCTAAACAGTGCTGTCATAAATATCTATATTGCTTCAAAAATGAGGCATGTGAAAGAGGGAAATTATTGCCTATTTAGAGAGATAAACTGAAGCAAATGAAAATCAAATCTCAAGAGACATGCTTCAAGAATGAAATCTCCACAAATCAATCTCCCAAAGGCAGTAAGTGGTAAAAGTCACTGAGCTGAAACTAACACAGAAGGAACAGTTCAGTGACACAGTGATATAATTATAATAAAATTGGTCAGGAAATATTCCTGTAGTAATGAGAGGCCTTTTAGCTGAACTTTTTTTAATTTTATGTTTATTTCTGAGTCTGCTAATTGTGCATCAGTTTTCTTAAAAGCTAAGGAAACACTCAGAGCAAACCAAAATATTTTACAGACACTCTTTCTTTCATTAGTTTTATAAAATAAAAACAGGTACTGAGTAAGGACAGTGCTATCCAATGGACTAAATTAGGTAGTTGATCCATGATGACAAGAGGGATGGGCAAATTCTGAAGAAAAAAGTTACTCAAGACATAATGTTTGACATCTGGTTTATGATGCTCTAATTGTCAGTAGTCAGCCAAAGCCAAAATACTGCCATTGTCTTTCAGATGAAATATATCTAGGACAGTGCTGACTGTTTACTGAACTAAATATATTCTCTCAGTTTCTTCCTGAAGCATATGTCCCACCTTGGAATAGAAGATTTTATTCCTACTTTCTCTCAAAAATACTGAGTTTAGGTCTGACAAGTTCTGATGGTCAGTGTACGCCATGCTAAAATGATTGTTCTGTAAGTACCCTTGTTATGGTACAAGATGGCTAGTTCCATTAAAATAAATTACAAATTTTTCTTCCAATATAATGAAACATAAATAAAAAAAGCAGGCAAATAATTTAAAAGTATTTTTGAAAATTTTATGCAAAAATGCAAATGAATAGCATATTTCTTACTTTTCCTTTCTTTTAGCTATATAATGCAAATTACAATAAGGAAAATTATTTTGTCTGAATAACAGACACTTATTTTATGTTCTAGATTTTAATATTTTCCTTCTTTCTTTTCTTTTCTTTTCTTTTCTTTTCTTTTCTTTTCTTTTCTTTTCTTTTCTTTTCTTTTCTTTTCTTTTCTTTTCTTTTCTTTTCTTTTCTTTTCTTTTCTTTTCTTCTCTTCTCTTCTCTTCTCTTCTCTTCTCTTCTCTTCTCTTCTCTTCTCTTCTCTTCTCTTCTCCTTTTTTTCTTTTCTTTTTTTCTTTGCCCTGCCTGCCTTTTTTTTTCTTATTTCTTTGTTCTTTTTCTCTTTTCTTTTTTTTTTCTTTTTTCTTTTCCTTCTTCTTTTTAATTTTCTTTTCTTTCTTCTTTTTAATTTTCTTTTCCATTTTCTTTTTTTCTTTTTTCTTTTTTTTTTTAAATTTTCTTCCTCCTCCATTCTTTTCTCTTGATTTCTCAACTTTATTGTGTCTGTGATAGAGTACTAAATTTGATCAGACTCAATTTCCAATTCTTTTTTGAAAGTACTACATAAAAACTTATCTTCATTAAGTGCCACTGGGATTCCAGCACCACATAACTAATGAGAGAATTCAGTAGCTTCATGTCAATGTGATGCCTCAAGTTCAAAGGGGACAAGGACATCCTGTTTGGTGTTTTGTTTCACTCAAGCCATTAAAACTGCACAGACCCTTTTAAGTGTTTTTTAAAGTAATCTTCTTTACTCCCAATCATTATAAAAATAGTGTTCATTTAGATAACCTTCAAATTTGTAATGTGATTTGGAAAAAAACCTTCAGCAATTCTCAATGAATTGGAAGAAACTCCTGGTGGATGAAAACATTTCAGAGCTACTACTTTTTTTCCCTTAAAGATCTTCAGCTTTTGTGATCTCGATGTTTTACTTCAAAAAGCATGCTGGGAAAATCCCAGAGGTGTCCACTGTGTGTAGGAATAGATGCACCCAAAAAGAGCCAAAAGAAAAAAATTACATGGTTCAGGACATATGCATTGCCTTCATGTATGTTCTACAAAGCTACCATTGTTGCAGTTAACAACACTAGAAAAATAATGTTTTATTCACATGGTGACATAAATACCACAATTATTTTTGGATAACTAAGTCCTTTGATGTAACACATTTGATGATTAAATTACATTTTGAAACAGCATCATATCACTTGATAACTGCTTTCCCCAGGATTTGGTGCAGGTTTAAGAATGCTGCTTACTCAAATATTTAAGTGAATGAAAAATTATTTTGATCTGTTCATGTTGGCCTTGGACATTTCAACAGAATAGGTTCCACTCTGCCACTTTTACTTCTGTGCTAACATGCTTCAAAACACTGCACTTAATTATGCAACTATTTCAAAGATGATTTGACAAAATTTTTTGAAATTCCTGGTAAATTATTTAGGACATAGACCAGTCATATTGAAAAGCAATTTTACTGCAAAGCTGTTCCTGTAGAAACCATAAAAGATGCTACTATAATTTTCAGTGAAAACAAAGGATTTCTGAGACTACAGATACTACCTTTTTTAATAAAAATTAAAATAGATACAAATGATAACAACTGTAATTGATCTTTTAATCGATACCTCTTCACTAGAAGAAAAAAAACCCAAACCAATTAAAGATATTCTGTAATTTTTTTCCACGGTTTTGGATGAATTAGACTCTTTAACAGGAATAAATAATAATTTTGTTTATTTTAAAAAGAAATATAATATATGAAAAATTTAAAAACAAAACAAACTTGGGAAGATATATAAATTTTTGCTGAGATTTATATATATATATCTCAAATTTTAAATTGGTGATTTCTCTTGACAGCATAAAAATACTATGCAAAGCAATTTAAGTTAATCTTTGCTAATCAACTTTGCTTTATAAGAAGAAAACGATGAGCAAGAACAAAAAAAATTATGCCTGGCTGCAGTCATAAATAGAAACATAAATTATATGACAATACATGTCAGTCTGTATCATACAGTCTGTATCATACATATCAGTCATGTCAATCTGGTTTCCATACAAATAAATCACTGAATTCATATCTGATGTTAATTAATCATATCAGGAAAATAATTTTGAAAGCTAGCACATTTAAAACCCAGATATTTCATTAAAGGACACATTCCACTATTAAATGGAACTGCTTTGTTTTATTTTGCTTTTAGAGAATGCTAATCTGTTTCAAGTAAGTAAAAAACATTTAGAAAACAGCTCTCACAAACAAATTACTTCTGAATGGATGCAATGCCAGATATCAAAGAAGAGAAGCTTTTTCTTTACTGAAAGGAATTAAGGGAAAATTAAAGGATCAAAGGAAACAAATATGTGATTAATTTGCCATCATAAACAGAAAATATTAAGTAAGTGAATTTTTATTAAGTAACAATACTTTGTTGTTCTGGACAGTTATCTTATTTTAGTTTCTTCTTCCAAAGAAGATCTTTCAAGATCTTTCCCTTTGTCCACTTCAGTGTACATGAATCATACTTGATGATGGGGAGAAAAGAATGAATCTGAAGTAAATAATTTATTAGTAAATTCACTTCAAATGGACATATTTTAAAATAGAACTATTTTCATTTCTTTTCAATTTAGTTCTGTAAGATTTCAGGAAGTATTCAAATAACAGTGTTCTCATTTAAATATGCTTTTGAAGAGTTTTTAACATGCTTTTTGTACCAAAATAATATTTACAATCTTTGTCCCTGTAAACAATACTTATTTTAGTAAATCTTAATCAGGTTTGTGGGCTAATCTCAATCAACAGGATTGCTCAAAGAGAGTAAATCTTGTGGGATTAGGATCTACATTCTTGCATTTCCAGAAATTCTATGGCAATTAGTTGGTATAAGCAAGAACAATTTCCTTAGAGACAGCCACCACCCCCACCCCACAAAACAACAAATGAAGGTAATAAAACACTGAAAAAAAAAATAGGGTTTCTTTTTTTTTCCTTGTGCCAGTGTTGGCAACTTGCATAATTTTATTGCAGATTTCATACTATCCAGTGTTTGCATATAAAGCTATTATAATCAGGAGATTGCAATTGAATCTGAACATTTCATTGATAAAAAAATGGCTGCAGAGAAAAGCTTAAAAGATGAAGGAAGATGTTCTGGGAGCTCCACAGTAAAAGAAATCTAAGCAGCGTTTTTCTAACTCTTGAAGCTTGAAGTATGTTGAGATACTATAAAGCTTGAAGCAGTGTTTTTTTAACTTCTAGAACTGGTAGTACTGATATTCTATTTCAACAATTAATAAGGTGTGATGATCTGACTTTTTGAAACTACCACCATGAATTAATGTTTTGAATTTAATCACATAGATAAGAACAAAAATTTCCCTTTACCCACAAGTAATTAACATACCTTTTATAACATCTATTTCAATAACTTATTTTCTTTGTGATAATTATACCTTGAACATAATGTTTTATATTTTATTTTATATATTTGCTTGGGTAAAAATATCCCAACACAACAGCAACGAAGAAAATTTCTGGGATCAAAGCTAAAAATACCAAGAAAATCTCTTCAGATTACTGAAGAATTGCTGGTGCTGATACCAGTCAGACCTAAAGTGTACTTGATACTGGGATAGTGTGAAAAAGATGAGTTTGCAGACTGAAAAAACAGATGGCCCCTTATCACCCCATGGGGCTAAACACACAAGAGCAAACTTCAGAGACGCCTTACCTTTACCTTGTCTATCCCTATCAGGAGAGACTGTTATATTAAGGGTTATTGCCTCTCAAGCCCTCCCTGTGATCAGCTTTTGAAGTCCATGGCCAAGAGGCCAGTGTGAGAATATCACCTCAGATAAGAGGTGTTTGCTCTGTGAAATATTCAGGACAGGAATCCATGGAGCCCGTGATAGTTCAGCAGGGAACCACAAACTCCAGCTAATATCATTTAATCCCCTGTTGGTTTGAGAACTGCCCGCCATAAAAAGCATAACTGGCTGTTTATTTGTGCAGGCAAGAGATAACATCTTAAAGTTACAGTCTGCCTTAAGTAGTGGGGATGTGAAGCCCAAAGAAATGAACCATCCAAGCTCATAATCAAAATTGTGTGTGCTCTCTTCTTCTCTGCTTAATGAGATGTAAACATTTTGGCTGCTGTCTCTTTTGAAAGATATTAATCAATCTATTGGTTAGAAATCACAAAGGATAGTCAGTCTTCAAATTACATGCCTTCTTTTATAGCATTTTGAAGCTGTGAACAATATGTTAAAAATTTTCCCATGGCGCAACCAAGTAAATACTTGTGGCACATTTCTATTTATTACAGAGAATGGTTAAATTCTAAGACATAAATCATGCTCTTCTACTAAAGACTCCAAATTCCCAAAGACAAGACTAATTCCCAATGCAACCATGCTATAAAAGATCAGACACTTTGTTATGCAGAAATCCACATTTGGAGATGTCTTTCAACAATGTTCTCTCAGGACCCAATCCTGTAAAAGGCACAGGCAAGTTGCTGAACACTGCATCAAGCTCCATTAGTTTCAAAATGGCCCTAAAAACTTATATTTAATTTGCCCTATTTAAATTGTAATCTGACATGATTAATACTGCCTAAGTGAAAAAAAAAAAATACTTTGTTCTTTCCTTTCTTCTACTAAATGACAGCCTCTTTGTTTCAATAAGGAAAAAGATTTCATAAGTTGAATTTCAAAACTGAGAGAAGGTATGACCAATTTTACTTTTTTGCATCCCTCACATAAGTTATTGTCATTAGCCAATGTTGCTACTGTAGCATGAAAGAAAAAACATCAAGAGGTTGGTTAAGAGATAAGAGAAGATGACCAAAAATGGAAAATAATTCTTAATGTCTCTGTAGATTCTCTTTTTTTTCCATTGTAATCTATCCTCTGCCCTGTTCCCAACAACTGCCCTAAATCAAGGAATAAAAGGAATAGGCACCTGATGCATTCTGCAGATGGATTGACACTGCATAGCTGAACATGCTCTACAGGTGGTTTTTCACTTGTACCAATTAGTTAACTAGCCAGCAGACAGATCTTCTCTTTGAGAGGCAGGAGTAGAAATGGAAATGGAAATCTCTCCTGGCTCATTTGCAGAAAGAAAGGCCAAGTAAAAGTGAAAAAGCAGGTCAAATCAATGTTATTTACTAATATTTCTAATTTCACTCCCTTTCTGCTTAAACAGATCTTTTCTGGAAGATACACCAGTCAGTCAGATAGTATTGAAAATACTGGGCAATGACAAAATCAGTACTAAGATTTCTGAATCCTGCAGATGAGTTTTATGTGTCCACCTAGACATGCATGCTCCAAAGTCTGAAGACAAGGGTTTCCCTAGTCTCAGTTAAATGAGGTGAATTATTCACTGTTTTCACATGGCTCAAGCCCATAGTCCATGCCATTGACATATGAGCACTTGCCAGTATGTGAAAACAGTATCCTTCAACCAAACATCAGAATTTTTCTGAATTTCTCCAAGCACTAATCTCTTTTTAAAATGAAATCATCAAAAAAGAACTTCTATATCTTCTCATTTGCCTTTTTATGCTGTGTCCTAGAGAGGACACTAATTTTATACAATAAACTCCAGTCTCTCTTCCACAGGAGTCAACAGACTACTCTTCCTCAGAGAGCAGGATTTCTGGAATTTCCTACATTTCATATCTATAAATGTAAATGTAGTGTACAAGCCAATAATGTACCAGATCCTGGAGTCACTGACAAATAAATCACCAATATCTGTATTACAAGAGCAAATTTAAAGAGTACAAATGCAGGAGTAAATAAACACCATCTGTTTTAGGAGGCTGGGCAATCCAATGGCTATGTTCAAACCATACAATATGATACAGCAATGACTGCTTGTGGGCTACAAGGAACAAGGAACCAAAATACTTTACTTCTTACAGGGAATCCTGTGAAAATAATCAGGTTTAAGGGTTGGTCACCAATTAATTTGTCATCTATTGTGATGTCTTTTGGATCATATCAAACTACCATTTAATTAGTATTCATGAAATCACCCTAGAGAAACCCCAAACTTTGCTTTCTGAAGTAAAGAACTGGAAGCAAAGTCTTGATGCTACATTTTCTTGCTGCCAGTCACTGGGTACCATGTAGTTTCCAAGAGACAAAAGGGACAGAAAGAAGATATCTGATACCAATGAGAACACTCCCCAATGAAAAACTAACAGTGATCATTGCTCCAACTCATCTCCAATGCTGTTAGCTCTAAGTCAAAAGCTGAAGATCTAGCCTGCTAGATAATCATTCTATAACCTCAAGAACCACAAAGATAACCAAATTATGTCCAAAAAAAAAAAAATCAAATCTCTGAACTCAGGAAAATTCAGAAAAGAAGACAGCTGTGGTAACTGAAGAAATTTACTGCTACCATAAATTATCCTATGCAATCTCTTCCTTTCTCTGCTGCCTCTGGGGCACATTGGTCCTTCCATAATCTGATTCAGCCCAATAGAAGTCTCTTCACTTTTTGGACTTTTTTTTTCTGATGGGTTGATGAGTTAATGCTCCATGTGTTTACAGAGAGATTGACAAGAAGCTGACCTGGTGCAAGGTAAACAATGGACAACTCAGAAGGGGAAGTGGTGTGCTTGCTTTTGCATGGCAAGGAGCTGCTTGGAGCAGCTATGTCAGCTATGAAACTGCAGTCAGAGGCAGTCAGTGCCAGACTTTCCAAGATCACAGCTTTTTGTAGCTGAGTCAAAAAGACTTTCTTACTTATGAAGAGATTACACATGGCACTATAAAAGCCTGCAAAGCTATTTTTAGAAAATCAAACTGTGTTAAAAGAGCTACCAAGCTACTACTATTCTCTTTAGTCAGCTCTCAGTTTGCAGGGACTCCTTTTTCCTGCCTTCATTTAACATATACCTACATTAGCCCCAGTAGTCTCAGTCAGGACTCTTTCTTGAGTCAAAAGTCAGAAAATACTTTCATACAATCACAAGAAAGTGAAGTTCCTACCCAAAGGCACTCTACTCAAAAACAGCCAGTCCAAGGCTGTCCAAGTCCAGTAGAGAGTAACAATATTATTTGGGGACTCCTTTAGAAATGAAGTACTTCCAGGAAAACAAACAAACAAACAAACAAAACCCCAAACCAATGAACATATATAGCCTTTTAAGTACTTGAAATACTCAGAATTCTCACATAGAATGTTTCAGAAATACTGAAGCTGGCACATTGGAAACTTTATCTCTGAAACATATCCAAAGTACCAGGCTTTGACCCTGAGGAGTTTTGCATTTGAATTCAGTGATATGCAGTTCTAGCATCAGCCTTTGGTCTGTTTCTAACCTATATACTATGCACAAAACACAGGGGGAAACTGAGAAGAATTTCAAGACACAGTAGGACAGTTGTGAAGGCTCAAGAAAAGACTAGTCATTGAAGAAAAACTTCTGCATGAAGCCTTTGGTGTCTGAGTGTGCTATGGCATACCTAATTATAAGGATGCCAGCTATTTATAAGCCTTCTTTAAAGCCTTCCAGTGACAGCTGGTACACCATGCTAGATCATTTGTTTCAGCAATCAGTCATGTCTTTATTACAACTGTGCCCATTATGTCTGAATTTGTTTGTGTCGAGATGCTAGGTATTTTAGCTTTTTATAGCATTTCATGTTACATTCAGAGATCTTTTTATCAAAACTCATTACTCCCAGTGGGAATTGGAACTGAAATGTGAAGAGGAAAACAACAGGAAACCATCAGGGCCCCAAGTTCAACCTGGTTGTTCCTATTTGTATCCTGCAAAGTATCAGCTCCAGCCATGAGAAGAGATTCCTCACAGAAGAGCTGTTGGCTATGTGTAAGCCAGCAGTCTTTCTTATACATTAATTTCTACCACTTATGCTGACATATCCTTTGGAAATAACCTGGGCTCATGAGAAGGGAAACTGCTAATAACTTCAGCACTTTTTTCATTGGTCCCACTTGAATGGAGTGTATGACAACATAATGAGGCTTTTGATAGGTTAAGGCAGTTATTGCAATTTTCTCAAATAAAAACATTAAAAGTTGCAAATCAGCCTAGATAGAATCAGTTATATTCCAGGCTCTGGATCATCTTTTCATTACAAATTTGGCATAACAGAAGACAAATATTCCAACAGAAAAAATATCATTTACTCTTTAAATGCCCACAGTGGTATCCTTTCCTACTGCTAATTGCTGATTCTATTTTTCACTCTGGTGTCAAATAGCATCTTTGGAATAGGAGAGTAAAACAACAGGAAAACTTCAGTAAATCATCATAGCCCTTAACAAATGCAGTGCTTCAGGAAGTTAAGTACCTTGAAAAAGGTCTTCATTCTTGCTTGACACTTCTCTATTTACTTTATTCTTTTTATGGAATGGTCACAATTTAATGAGCAATTATGTAGAATATTTACTTGAACAGTAAAGTGATCTCAGTGGCCTTAGTGCAAGCATTATTCTAAGGGCTGCTCTATAAAACAAAGAGAAAGTACTTCACCTCAGGATAATGTTACATGGAGATCTTCAGCCAGCAAAGCTAAATTTAAAAACAGTTCCCTTACAAGAGCTAACAACTTGCAAATTTATGATCAAATCTGACAGATCTTCTTCAGACTTGTTCAGTACACAAAATTAAAATTGTGTGATAATACTATATATTTTAGCAGACAATGTAAAAATTAACTGTAAAATAAAGCACAAAATGTATCAGTTCTATCTTCAGTTGTTCTAAGGATCATCAGGATAACAGGAAAGAGTAGATTCATACTCTTTAAGCATATCCTTACTATTCTAATATAAAATTCCTTTATTTCCTTTACTTTTTCTACCATTATTTTTCTTATATTTTATTGTCAATGCAACTTTTATTACTCCAGTACAAAAAGTGAATTTGATAAAAATATCTTTTGATAATACATGTTACATAGTGCTGATATTTTGTGTTATCTTACTGAAAAAAATAATTTCTAATAATATAAAGAAACCATTGGACTAGTCAGGAACTGAGACATGTTTTCCTCTCACCTGATTATATTTTACAATATAATCAAAGGACTTTTGCAGTCTCTGATCAAAACAAAGAGATCCCAAACACTTCAACAGTTACTCTGCATAAGAGTTGTGTATGAGAGCTCCAGCTCTGGCACCCACCTTCACCTTACATCTTGGGGAGCCACTTAGCCAAGCAACAGGGACAGAGCCATGCTAGTACTGAAGATGGACTTGACATTGCAAAAGGTATTTCTCTATTTCAGCTAATGAAGTTAAACTTGAGTTTAAACAGAACTAGCACAGAAAGCAAAATCTGAGATAAGTTGCCTGAATAAGCTGCCTGTCAGAATGTACCAGATATTAAAGAAGCTCCTGAGCAAGAGCTGACACTTTTAACTGATGCAAGACCCTGGGCCAAGAGGACTACCAGAGAAGTTTAACATGATATTTGCCTCACTTTCTTCTCTTTGCTTTTTGATGTTAAACTTGGTGCAGTTCCCATAGCATAATGCCACAGGCAAGACTTTACCACAAGTCTGTGAGTAAAGATAATATTTTTAGCAGAGAAAAAGTTTTTATTTGGAAAAGCAAAGTCCTTTTCTGACACAAAACCTTTTGAGGGGGAAGACCTTCTTCAGGGCAAAGCGATTGTGAATTCAAAAGTGTACCTGTTTCTAATTATGCTAGGTGGCCTTTCATCAGTGTTGTCAATAAAGCTTGCCTTTCCTTACTAAGATATTAGGAATGTAGCTTGTACCAAAGGACTGAGAACTTCCCAGCAGCAACAAGTTCTGCCATATGCCACCAGTCATATCAAATCTTTGAAGCCCTTTTTGTTCTTAAAAGAATATAAAATCCATCCCAAAGTTTATGCACATGGGTTGAGTATATATTTCAAGATGTGTATGTGTATGTAGGTGTATTATACAAGCACCTTTTGAAATTGTAGCACTTCATTAAGAGAGAGGATTGGCACAAAGAGCTAACATAAAGAAAAATGTGCCTGTGAAATCCTCAAAGTTGGGGTTGAAACAAATGTTTTACTAAATGTTCATTCTGAATTCTACATTGCACCAAACAAATTTGTTTCGCAGACAAGTAAAACTTAGCTAAATATTGCTTAGTTTAGTGAAAATTAATCAACAGATGAGGAGGATTTGCAAAGCCACTTGAAAAAATAGGGGAAGTGATCTGAAAAGTGCAATATGATGGGAAAGATTAAAACACTATCTCTTTATTTATTTTTTTTTAATGGGAAAAAGACCATTAGTGATTTCATTATTTAATACAACCAGAGATAAATTAGGAAGTGAGATATCTCCAAGCTCTGCTGTCATCACTGATCTCAGTTGGCCAGATTCCACTCTACAGCCTTCTAGAGGAGTTGAGAGTCACCTCATGGTGAGAAATCCTGACACGCACAACAGACTCATAGATTTAAAATCAGCTGCAANTTTTGTCACTGACATGTTTCCTGACTAATGAGAAATGACAACTCCTCAGTAAATAAGATTGTATGACAATATAGAAAAATATTAAAATTCTGGGTTAAAGTAGATTACAGTTTACATTTCTCAAACTGTGCCGATTTATCAGACCATTTTTTGTTGAATGTAATTGCCTGCTATATGGTTACTCCACGGCTGTAATTAGTTCAATCTGCTATCTTCATCCAATGATTTTTACTTTATAACTTGGGACTATTGATTGGTTAATAAATTTTAATTTTTTCTCTTAGATTGTACTCTGAGGGAAAGACATAAAAAATTCATTACCAAGTATCTAGTGGCTTCTAAATGCTCTTTAAGAGCAAGGTTAGTAGCTAAGGATTTATCTTCTCTCCTTTGTTCTCAATCTCTCCCTAATTTGTAAAGCTTGTATTAAATCATAAAAATCAAAAAATTCAATGTATTACGTGTACACAAAGTGCTATAGATTTATAAGAAAGAATATTTACAGGTTCAACTTTACTTGTTGGCATACAATTTCTAATTATTACAAACCAATTATATTAAAACTTCGCACAAATATCTATTTTTAGTGTTCAATACATTCAAGGTTTTTGGAGCTTTTTTTTAAATAGACTGTTCATTTTCCTACATACCACATATAGTATGTTATGTTCTAAAATAGTATGGTGGAATGTGGAGAATTTTGTTTTGGGGAAATAATAAATTCCTTTGGCTCTGCAAAAATGGCTTTATTCATCCCTCAGGTGCATGATTATTATCTGAGTCTATCTCAGCTTTTCTCTTAATTTAAACAAGAGCCACCTACACTGTCTCATTTTTTTGTCTGTAAGCAAAAAAATCACCTGTTTTTGCTTACAGACACATATGCAGAAGAAGATGTGCAACCTCTTATATTAAAAAATGTATTAAGATTTCTTTTAAAAAGTTATGAAGAGCTAATTAATTAATTCATGAATGAAAAGTAACACTAATTATAATGTCATACAGTTTTTCTTTGCTGCAATTTCTAGTTCAGTTGTTGAAGTTGTTATGCCAGATTACATATGCCAAAGCATCTTACATCCTTAAAGGACATGTAGAATACCTTCTCAGCAGCTAAATACAGATAGTTCTACAGTGGTTCTCAACAAAATATCTAATTTATTATCAGCTGAAAGTTCACCTCCCTCCAACACAAGCTCATGGAATGGTGCTGCTGACAAGGAACCACGCATGGAAAAAAACAGCGAGTAAATCGCTCACCTCTTCCTGCAAAACATTTTACTAAAAATTATAATACACAGGGAAATGATACTCAAACATGCACACTTCCTGCTATGTTTCTTTCCTCTTCAGTGTAACCAGCTGAAAAGCTGTGCTAAAATTCAGTATGTCTTACTTGCAGCCAGAGAGATTTTCCATTTCCAGCCCATTTGTGCATTAGCACCTGTGTAAGTGTCTTCGGGTAGACCCTCGCACTGCTCTTAGCATTCTCCCTTTTCACAGCACACCACTATGGACAGTCACTATGTGGATGGACTATGGTCCATCACTTTCATTGGCATTCAGGGGAGCCTGTTTAGCATGCAGTGAAAATTAAAATAAAAAAATATGCATATCTGCCCTGAACCTGCTGAGGGAAACAACAGCTTTGGTCTATTGATCTGTAAAAAAAGGCAGATGTTAGAAGGACAAAATCCCCTGAACTGCAGTCCATTTCTGCAGTGTTTTAAATGCCATTAAGTCTCATTGACTTCTCCAGACGTTTCCCAAGGTATCTGCCATTAGTAGAAGAGGTCCATATTTAATAGCTGTTGAAGTGATATTCTAGACTGAATATACTGAGTAAAAGTAGATATACCGAAGAAAATTATTCACAGCATTGCATTAGGAAACCATTTTGTGTTGCCCCATGTAAAGCAATTGATATATAGCAATGTTACAATGCACATTCTGTACAGAGAGTTACTACATCACCCAGCCTTGCTTAACATCCCAGGCTCAGAGTCAGTTTGGCTACTATGACTGGTAAGACCTAGTGATTTTGGAGTGTTACAAATGAGATATGTCACACAGACCTGTCTTTCAGAAAGTATTCAATGTCTGCCATAAGCACACATTTTGAAAGACTGAAATGGACATCCAAATATTGAGACCAAGCAGAGTAGTCTTTTAGAAAAATTTGGCTTTCATAAACACTGATGTAATTTAGAATTAATGCCATGGAGCTGAAAAGATTACAATAACAAAAGAGCAACATGAGACTGGATTTAGGCATCCAAAGTCTAAAATCTCCAATATATATTTAAAGAGAAGTAACTTACTCCAGCATTTGGAAATTGGGGCCTATTGAAAAGCATGAAACCTCTAAAATGTTATTTGAATGCCAGAAAAGCAATACTTTAGAAAGTCAAGACAAAAATGCCAAGAGGAACATAAAGGAGTGAGCCAGAAACTCTAATGCATTTGCTTCCACCTTGTCCAAGAGTTGGGCAAGTGCTGCAGCTCTCCAGGCATCTCTGGGTATTAACTGCTGGACAGTCCCTGTCCTCAGTGACACAGCTGTCATCTCACAAAACAGAAACACAGATGTGAACTGAACTTGTATTCCTAACTAGGAAAAGTACCAACCCAGAAACACGTGCCAATGGAAATACCTACATTTAGCTGTGACTTTGTACCCGCCCAGTGGAGGGTCGTGGCCTTCCACAGCATCGAATCCTGCTGACACCAGGACAATTTCTGGATCAAACTCATTGGCAGCTGGCATAATCACAGTCCTGTGGAATGTAAAGAACCCAATGTGAAAAAATTAAAAGCACTTTCATCTTCATTATATAAATTGTCACAATCAGAAAAAAAACACAACACAAGATATTTTATTTTCATTAAACCAATCTCCATGGTAGCTGTTCAAGTCCAAGGCTTCAATCAATTTCTTTCTATAATCACTTTTTTCTTTTCTATGACTGAGGAAAAAAGGCAGGTACACGTGAAAGCCTCTAATATTACT
This sequence comes from Urocynchramus pylzowi, assembly GCA_013397555.1. Classification (NCBI taxonomy): domain Eukaryota; kingdom Metazoa; phylum Chordata; class Aves; order Passeriformes; family Fringillidae; genus Urocynchramus; species Urocynchramus pylzowi. The sequence continues at coordinate 100,674 of VZRH01003112.1, forward strand.
TACACATCTGTGTCTGTTTTATCCTGCTGCCTATAAAAAGCTGCCTCTTCCAGGGAAGTGACTAATGGTTTACAGAGAGCTCTCAAAGCCTGACTGGAAACCCGGACTGCTCCAGTTAGTGTGAACTTGGTGTAAATTTGAACTATAAATTTCTTTTGGGAAAATGTTTGCTTTCCAAACTTTTTTTTCTTTTTACTCCTTAACATTTTTAAATGTTTGTCGAGGTGGGGGGTGACTCTAGCAAAGGAAAAACATGAAATTCCCTTAATCAAATCCAGACTATGTTGTCAAGCCTTTCCAAGGTCAAGCATAACAGGAATGTGACAACCACGAACTAGTGACAGCAACCCCTGCTGGTGTCAGGAAGATAATTCAGCCCTTTACAGTCACAAAGATTCAACATTTTTTAACCCCTTCCTTGACAAACTTATGTGCAGATATTTTATCACTTTGATTTTGCCCTTCTCCAATCTCAAAGCCTGAAAACTGTATTGAAGGAGAAAATAAGCCTCTGTGTTCTGCACTTGCAGATATGCTCTTTCAGGCTGACTCCAAAGGGAAGGAGTAAGGATGACTTTTGCACTGGTTTGACAAACACTGAGCCTGTAAAGGGTGTGCTAAATCAAGGGGACATGGCTAACATTAAAAAGCAACTACATATATGAATGTTCTATCCCAGAATAATTAACTCTAAAAAATCCCAATTGGTCTACACTGGTCAGAATGTGAAGATTAATTTCGTGCATGTGTAATGATATTTGTTTAAGTTCAATGTTTATTGTTTATTTGATAAACAACTTAGTCCAAAGAAATAATATTTTTGTTGAAAGGTTTAGGTTGTCTGTGGAAAAAAGACAAATTAATGATATTAACAGTTCTCAAGGTTTTTCTTAATTTAGTTTTTGATCTATGCATTATAAACTTTATTTTGCTTTGTTTGCCTCAAAGGTAATGTTAATACTAGGAAAATGTTCCCTTTACTTGTTAATCATTAAAAAGAGAATTCAGATGAAGCAAAAAGTCTTTGTCAGAGCATACAGCATTTCAATGAATACAGTTTTACATGAAAAAAAAAAAAGGATAGATGCCGCTTAAAATTTTTTTTGTGATTCTGCTGAAATTTCACCACAAATATCTACAGGCAAAGTGATATAAGTTGTGAAATATTCCTTTTTTTACAAGTCATTAGTAGGCCTCTGCTGAAATATGGATTCCAGTATTGAGCATCACACTTCAAGAAGGACCTAGACCAACTGGAGAGATCAAAAGCAAAGAAAAAAACTTCTAAAAACCATTAACTTAAGTGGATAAATAATATAATTATTTGATTTGCATAATATGGGAGCAGACACGATAAAAGTGCACAAATACGTGAGCTGTAGCAAGAGGAAAGAAATAACCTGCTCTGTACCCTGTGGACAGGACTGAAGCAGCTGCAGCAGTAAACCTGTAGTTCAGAAACTAGAACAAGCTTTTAAATGGTAAGAATAAATAATAATATAAATAAAATGTTTAAGAATATTGGAGACTCTGCATCTCTTGGAATTTTCTATAATAGCTAAAACAAATATCCACCAAGTTTGCTACGGGTTCCAGCTGACATGGCCTGGAGGCAGGCAGTCAATCACTCCTCCTGTAGGCTTTTTTTCCTATTGTTCCACAATGTAGAACTCTCTAACACATGAAGTACACATATGAATACTTACATTAGACACTACAGTGACTGAGCTTTTGCAGGCTAATCTCCACAAAGCTAGGGAACAATATCAGGAATAAAGGTCTCCTATGCAACCACATCTTATCTTACGTACATACCTTCTGATACTCTAATTACAAATTCATTGTCTGAAGCAACACATACTTCCCAAACTTCCCCACGTCTGCAACACATGTGGCATGGATCCTGATTACTGATGAGGACTGTGGCTGAGACACAATCTTCATCTGTCCCCATAGCACCATACATCTTATAGACAAAGAAGGAGGGATCCTATGAAGAACCCTCCCTATCTGCAGCCACTTGAGCTTTTGCCCTCCTCCTCTCCATTCATATTTCCTCAAATTCAAGTCAGGCTCTGCTTTTTATTTCTTCATGTCAAACAAAGTGGCAGCACCACAGAGTACAGCACAGACTAAGCTCAGGAGTCAGACAATGGAGTGTGTTCAGTGCAGAGAAGCTCTGCAAGTTCAAGTTGCTGAGCAGTAACAAGCTTCACCAGCCTAGCACACAAAGGAACTTTTCAGAGTCTTATAATTTGGAACATTGGGAAAATCTACCACACTTCTACCACATTTCAAGACCTTGCTCTTAAGCATAAAGATGTCAGCACATTTTTTAATAACAATGGGGCAAAACAATGCATTTGACCCTTAATCTCATTCACAGAAGCAGCAAAAATTGTTTAGACACAGTTTATTCAAATTTTTTGTCAAATAAATATGTCTGACATTAAAACTGCCAGCCATACTGAGTAGTAATAGGAAAATTATTAAATACTGAAAGCAAGGTCTTTTGACACAAAGAACCAGGAATAGCTATTAACACCATCTTTAATAGTGCTGAACAGGAAATAGTAGCACATTCATAAATCTCTACAGAAATGATATATAGGAATCTCAGCTCAAGAAATGAGAAGGCTATAATGCTAGTAACTGGAGGTGGCATTTAGAATTCAGTGTTCTGTTACTGCTTTCAGTATTACCTGAATTCACTTTACCAAAACAATAAAGAGGGTTTTTTTCTGAAAGAAAGAATTTTTTCTTTTAAAAATGTACACAGTGTATGTTACATTTCACCAGAAAAATAACATCCTACTTTTACAGTATTATTGTCTCACAAACTAAGACAGAACTTTGCTACTGCTACTTTGCACACAATGTACCAGAAGAGCTAACCTGCATGCCCTGTGTTGTTTATTTCTTTTTCATTCTCCATAGTATTGAGGGAAGTGGAATTTCAGAGCTCATTCATCTTATACTGTTCATCATTTAATACAGAAGAACCTCTAAGGACTTTTCTTTTTGAAAGATATTACGGAAAATTAAAAAAAAAATAAAATTATCTCTTTACTGGGATAGCAAGCTTGACTCCAGTCTTAAACATCTCAGAGTGTCCCTGGTCCTTGTCACAGAAGTCAAGGCTACTATTTGTTCTTTCAAAAAGATGACAGCCTCAAGTCTCTCAATTGCAAAGACCATATAGACCTTTGGTTCCTAAATCTCTAATCCAGTTGTCTGCATTAATCTACAAGCATTTAGGTGGTTACTCTTTTGAATAAATTCTATGATATATCAGGTCAGAAGAGAGCAACTTCACATCTGGAAAACAGCATTTTGGTTTGGAGTTTATGTAGGTAGGGCATCTGCAATGTTTGTCTAGCCTTGGCAGTAACTGCTTTGTGGCAAGAAACACGCATGAAAATTCTTTCACAAAAATGACAGATAGTTTTCTATCTTATGAAGTTCTATAAGGAATGATATACACACACATTTTTAAATTTAGTCTTAATTTCACCAGGACATATATAAAACCTGTTGTCATTTGTCACCTCTCAGGCCTTAGCACCTTCGTATGAGTATCTGTCTTTAGGAAAATCACAGAATCATAGAACCATAGAATAGCTTGGGTTGGAAGGGACCTTTAAAGATCATCTAGCCCACACTCCCTGCCATGGGCAGGGGCAACAAATGTTTTGAGGATTGTAGTTGTAAAGAAAGCCTACAGAAAGCAACATGAAGATCACTTCTCCCTTGTAAACAATCTTTTCCTACCTCAGGATGGTTGGACAGGCAGTGACAGTTCCTGATCCCCTTCACCATCTTTTGGGAACAGAGAATCACCAGACCTTGCATCTTGCATTTTTTCTATCTCTTCTACACATGGAGGGCACAGCAAGGAGTAAAAAGGGGGAATCACACACTGACTACCTCTTCAGGAGCTCCTATAACCATGTCACTTCCCTTCTCAGCTGCCTAAGAAGAGAACCCTCTAAATCTGATCATAACAGAAAATATGTTGGTGTGATTTTTCTTTTAAAGCAGGCAAATAATATTGGTCATACACTAATACATATTCATGTTAACCTTCCCAGATTCCTCAGACCAGCCCCGTGCTCAGAAGTTAGGCTGCAGCTGGCAGGATTTGTTACGGTGCGAAGGGTCAAAATTCTACTAACCAGAAATCTTTGCACTAGCAGCCTGCATTCAGACCCTGCCAGAACACTGATTATCTCATGCCCAGCAGGAGTAAGAAATATGATTTGGCTTCTGGCCATGGGTCACCAGACAGGTACAGACTGGGGACTGGCAGGCCGTCACTTCTTTTTGAAGCCAGTCAGGCTCCAGAGTTTATCAGCAAACTGAAGTTAAGGTTAGGATCCTTCTCTGACAAAACAAGCAGCTTTTGTCAGAAGAGAAATAGATTTTATTCTTCCACTATGACTCACACTCTCCTCCACTTCCTTCTCCAAAGAAAATAAAACACATAAAAGTAATATTTATTTTCTGTGATCTGAATAATATAGAAGCATAAATATTTGGTATACCATATTCACCTAATGATGACAGCAGAGTTACAGGGGCATCTTGCCTGGCTGACTGTTTCTTTCTTTTCTCATTCATTTTCATTAATAAACATGTCAAAACCTGAAAGCTTGAGCAGCTGCATCACAGAAGTTATTTATCTAAACCTTGCAGTTAGAGTGAAACTGTGTCTTCCAGATCAACGTAATACAGATTCTTCTTTCAGTCTGATGGTACTGGGAACAGAGCATGTATCTGAAAAGATTTCTTTTTGTCTGACTAGGGAGATTTCCTCAAAGAATTAATATGTTCCATTTGGGTATGCTGTTGTCTGCAGAGAAGCCAAGGGATGGCTTCCAGTTGGGTGTAGTTCTAGAGAAAACATCAGGCATGTGATCCTCCCCTCCCCACCAATCTGAACATCAGATGCAAGACATTAAAGCATTTCTACCAAGGGACTCTGTTTCTTTTATTCTTCTATTCTATTTTTGTACATTCAAAGCACATGGCTAGGATGCTACCAAACATTTGTTCTCCCAGAAGAGATTGCAGAGAAGTACCCAATGCAGAAATGACTCTCTAAGCACCACAACACATAGCTGGAAATCTCCAAAGAAAGCTAAATTTATGCAAATAGTTACTATTCTTTTGCTGTGTTGTTAATTTAAAAAGGAAATGAGCAGGAATACCAGCCCAGGACAATAATTCATGTAACAGAAAAATAATCTGTGCTGTTCTAAAACTGCAGATTGGAACGGCTTAGTAATATAAATTATTTGCTCTTTCCCTAAAATCCTCCACTGTTTTTATTCAGTGATCTCAAAGTACTTTGAGAACACTGAAAAATGGAAAGGTTCATATCTTCAGCTGGTATAAATCAGTATAGCTGTTTCTGATTGCATATTTCTCTAAAGCAGACATTTCTTTACCCACTTCACAGATGAATCAGCTAAAAGCTGGTAAAAGCCTTGAATAAATTACCCAGTTGTCTCTCGAAAAACCTTGAGAGAAAATGCAGAAGACTCTAAAGTCCATAATTTCAACAAGCAGGGGAAAAAACCTAAAAATGCACTATTATTTGTTCAGTTACACCAGACTTATATTTTGCAAGAATACAGATATATACAATGCATTAGCGCTATTATAGTGGGGATTTAGCCACCAAATGGAGACCCAGCCTGTTGTTTGAAAAGAATGTAGCCTGCCTACAGTTTCTCAGTTTCACATCATGCAAATAAAATAGTGTACCAAACAATCACTATGTTGTCCTATCTTAAAATTACACAAGGTAAAGTAAGTTGTTAAATGTTCTCTGATAAAAACAGATCAGAAAGCAATTAAAGGATTGCCCCTATAGGTATATGGAAACAATATCTATTATTTTCACGTGTTGTTTGCACATGTTTTAATGTAACACAGTGTCAAGTAATGTCTCTTCTCACAGAAAGCCACATAGAATTTCTGTACAACTTGTACATAATTCTTTTTTCTGCAGCAATTGAGTTTATAATAGTGTCTCACTAAAATTTTGGTTTAATTTCACAACATTCCTTTGTGCCTGTTCTGTTGTCAGCCCAAGTTCATCAAGGCCAAACATGAGAACATTCCCTCAAAGCTCCTTGATGACTATCATCTGATCATCAGCTTTGTCCTGGATTTATCCTCCAAGGCATACCAAAATTCTGCCAATTTTGTCTGCATTAGTTTCCAAGGCATATATTTTATAGACTTTTATCTTTACAGCCTTTATTTTCATATATTTTCTTTTATTCTTCTAGGCTTACTTTTTGTATCTTTTTAATAATTGTATTTGTTCCCTATTTCTTATTTTAAGAACAGTCAATATTCCTGTCCTTACTTTTATTTTATAGTTGCCTTACTTGCTTTCTGGAGATACAAAATATATTTTTCTTTATTTCTTCAAGGGGCAAAAGGTACCACATCAATACAAAGTCCTCAGTACTGCAAATCATGTTCATGTCACTGGGATTTGCATATGGTTTTGGATTTAATCACATGCCAAAATGTTTAAAGAATCAAGGTCTTACACGGATGCACCCATTTAAAGATCATTTATAAAGTCAGCAATTTGAAATGTTATAATTGTAGGAGTATCTACGTGCCACTGAATTAAAAGTTTTAGAACACCATTTGTTTTCTTTCTTGCTTGCTTTCTTGCTTTCTTGCATTTTTAATGGCTTTTAAAGACATTTTCATAGCCTAAGGCTATTATTTGTGGGTTCCTTTTTAAATGAACAATTATTTTTGCATCTTTCATGTAACTTTCCTAAATTATTACAGCTGGAACTGCAAGATCTAATGCAGTCAAAAAGTATATGAAATATTGCCTAAAATATCTGCTCATACTTCTGTTTTTATTATTTAGAAAGGTGGTTTCAAAGGTGGTTTCAAATAATTATAAGGACTCTTCTACATTTGAGCTATAATATGCCTCAGTCTCTGAACTGTAGTATAGTTGTCCTAGTTGTAAACTGTCCTAGTATAAAAAAGACCAAAATAAGGAAAAGATCACAGACAGAAAAACTATGAGAAGAAGTATTACTTTGTGTTTTCCAGAATGCACTTAAAATTTAATAGCATAGTCAAGTAAAAGTATCTTAATTCTTGAAACACAGGCAAAAGCATATATACATGCATTATGCACACTCATGTCCATATTCAAAATTGAGTAAAATTCAAAATCAAGTGGTATTAAGTAAAGGGATTGGCTAAAGATCATGGTAAACAAGCTTGTCCAAAAATCATGGACTTAAGCATGTCTCAAATGAGTACAGCTTCAAAGAAAAGGTTCTATTAAAAGGCAAGTTTGAAAGTATCAAGGGTAAGTTTACAAATATAAAGCCTTCTATGGAAATATAGGCCAAGATAATGTCAACAACAGCAGGACACAGAACACTTTCACCCTGAAAAACAGAGTTCAGAAAATCTGCATTTTCTATTAAATATTCCTCTGTCTTCTTAGACTCCTGTGGTAGCACTTACATGATGAAAGAAAAAATTGGTTTTTTACCTTTTAGTTACTTCTCAGATCTCAAATAAAACTAGTTGGTAACATGCCATTCTTGTGAACAATTTATTTACTAAATTCCAGTTGTTAGCTAAAGGACTAATGTGGCTTCCAAGAGCTGCACAACTGTAGAGGATATATTGAGAGGGAGGAAGTAGAGGTTTAAATTGCAAGACAGAGTTTAAAATAAAACACAGAATAACCTAAAATAGTATCTCCAACACTGAGAAAGCAAAATACGACAAAGATGGAATCCCACCATTTAAAGCCAATTATTTTTCTATCAATGCCATTCCAACTTGTATGGGAATGGTACTGACACATGTATACATACTGCCAAATTATTTACCACCAAGTATTGTTTAGGATATCATTTAGCTTTCGTGGTGTAACATGTTTCTACCAGAAAAATCAACTCAATGCTCATTACTCTGTTTTATGGAAGAAAAAGAAAGTAAATAATTAGAAGATTTTCTGCCATAAATATAACAACCACATTTAGGGGTACCTCTTCTGTTTTAAAATTTGTATAATTGTTTTGAAAACATATTACATTCTTATCAAGGCCAAAAATGCTACAGTATTTTCTATAACAAAATAACTATCATTTTTGTCTTTTCATTAAGTAATTTGTCTCAGCACTATTTTATCATGAAAGACTTTGCCTAAAACGTTAACATAATAAACTAATAATACTACTAAAATAGTTCGCTGCTGCCAGTAATCTTTATAAGATTGCTCATAAGAAAGTGCTGTATCAGAAATACTTAAATACAGAGGTAAAAACTTGCCCTGATATGTCACATTTACAGAATTCAAAAAATAAATGACAGCATGACATAACCTCCAAGGAATTTCTTACATCTACAGAAAAGCACATTACTTTAAGAATATTCTATATTTCAGCATATTTTAGGGTACTTGAAATTTTTAACATTACTTAGCCCTCCAAGAATAGTACAAGAGAAAGGAAAGCCTAGTACCAATTTTACTGACATTCCACAGGAACGCTAGAATTGGGGAAAAGAAGGAAATGGTGCTGTTTTGGATAAATTAAAGGAAGAAGGCTCTAGAGTATGAGTTTGTCTCTAGGTCCAAAATCTACACTCCTTGTTTATGAAAAAAAACCTTTTTAGCTAAAAAGCTTTTAAGATTGTGAGTATAGCATACACTTCGACACACAGCAGGAATGAAGAACATAGGCTAACTAACATTTACTTTTATTGATTATACAACAGCTCAGTTTGCAATGTCAACAATCTGCTTATGCCACCACAAATGATTATTACTTGACAAGTGTAAAGTAGTTTTCAATTCTTGCAAAGGTGAGATGTGGAAGAAAGGGAGGGAAAGGAAGGTAAATCTGATTTTAAAATGCCCGGACAGAAGAATTGGAGTGGTAGCGTTTTTCATGGAAGCAATATGTTGAGTGGATAAAAAGACACAGAGATCCCTTGGAAAAAGAACTTTATACAAGAAATTTTCTAAATTTCTGAAAAGTGCATTTTGCCGAGAAGGGGATTTTTTTTTTCCTTTTAAATGAAAAGAAAAAAAAAATTCTAGAAATCAAATTATTTATCAAGGTCATAGCCATTTGCAAAATCATGATTTTCCACATGCTGTATTCATCAACATGGTTGTGAATAAGAAGTACATGAAGTTGTCTTTATTTTTTTCTTAGAGGTCTCTACATGTTTTCTCTTATAGATGCTTTCTTGCTCTGTTTTATATTTTCTTCCATATATTCGTAACTACTTTTAATGGTATTTTCTCTCTGTTTTTTTGGTTTCTCATTAAGCAGGAAATACACAATATTCTGGATAGCAACTGCCATTTTAGTCTGTATTGTCACTTTTCCTTTTAAGTAATGCTATTCAGAAAATTGCTCATATGACTAGTATTTTTCTGATGTTCTGAAGGGAAGATGAAGACATATGTTATTTCCTCCTGGTTTTTGCTAAAGAGCAACATACACTGGTAGACAAGGAACACATAAGCGTTTTCTGACACTCAAACCAAATTAACCAACAAGAAGTGCCCTTGATCTTAATTGATACTACAGGCAGGATATAGATGCTACAGGCAGCAACAGCATTCACCACTTCTGTATAAGTAAACACAGGTATGCTTGTCTGCTTCATGCTTGGCAGAGACTTGTCATTGGAGCTGGGGCCACTTTGGACCAACTCATTTGTCAAACTCATTTGGACCAACTCAATACATCTAAAATGTATTTAAACAGACCAGCTGGCCTTCTTTCTGATAGCCAAAAATACAGTATCCCTCATATAATAAGGTTTATTACAAATGTAAAAACTTAGTACAAAAACTTCAAATCTTCTCACTTTACCTAAACAGAATGCCACTTAATGGAACCCATACTGATATAATTTTATCGAGGATTTAGAAGAAACATGCATAGATAATGTAAGGTAACCCAGAAAATCACTTTTCAATCCCTGCCCTTTCTTCCTCCCTCTTCCCTCCCACTCTCACAGAAAATTCTCAGAGAGAAAGAGAGGAGATGTTTGTGGGACCAGGGGGAACACTCTCACTAATGCACTAAGCCCAAGGTACCACATGGTGTTAGAAACTACAACTTTTTCTGGTGCAGTTTCAGCTACTGTTTGGTTAGAAATGTGATCTGGTGTTGGCTCTGCGTAGCTTGGAGGAATCCTGTCTCTTTTATATTACTCTATCCCTGTTCTTCCTTTACACACATTTTACTGAACAAAATAGAGGAAATCTGATAGACTTTGAAGACAGAGAAAATTGAATGTCAGCACTTAAAGATCAACTGAATTGAACATGACTGGAAGGACTCAATTCACAAATAAAAGTACCAGACTTGTTCAGGGAGTATCATCAGGTAGGCTGTTTTAAAATGAGAAACACTCTCTTGCATGAGGGTTACTCTTATAACTTAAAGACTGAAGCCATAGAAAGGGTTGGAGAGAACTAAGACTTAGGGAAATATGAAGCTAAATATGACATGTTGAGAATAGGAATTTTTTCTGGTTTCAGTGGTATGAAAAAAAAAAGGTTTTATACATAAAATTCAAAGAGAAGCATTTTCATCTAGAAAGAACTTTAAATATTAAGGAATCAATGTCACAAATAAGAAGTTTAACAAAATACAAAAATAGCAAAATATTTTAATCTGCATTAAAACAATATCTGAAACAAAACCCAAGATGATCAAAAGATATTGTATCAGATTCAGAGAAACTCAAGTAATAGTGGTACAAAAGAATATATACTCCATTCATGAGCACAACGAAGAAAAAAGGATAGGGAAGAAAAGGAAAAATAAAAGGCTCTTAAAAAAGACTGCACTCAATACCACAGAGTTCAGGAATAACATGACTCCTGCATAAATGTTTCACTGTCCTGTTTTGTTTTGGTTTTTTGGTT